>JBBPCZ010120720.1:0-10214 GCA_037974445.1 Brycinus macrolepidotus | reverse complement strand
CTCCCTCATTATAGAACCAGAAACTCAGGACACAGTTTAGATCCTTATTTCTCCAAAACATCACAATAAAATCACTGATGGAGTTTCTACAGCTTTTCATGAGACGACTTTATTTTCTGTACCAGATTACGGAGAGTGGATCGATAAGTATCAGCAGGATCTGTAAAGTCCTAACCGTACCCATCACTAGTGACGGGTACATACAGTCGTACAGGGTCAGAAACCACATAAGCGAGTCTATTAGAGATCACTGTACATCCCTTCTAAATCATTATAGTGTGAATTTTTATGGCCGATTCAAATTCTGGCTGGATTTTTTTTTTTTTTTTTTTAAATTATAAAATCCAACGCTGTAAATGAACACAGACATCTCCGCACTTAATATCAGCCCAACTCGCACATAAACACCGTTTACTCTGTAACTCTGTTCCTTAATTCTTTAATTCCTTTAAGCTTAATTTTTTAAACAACAGTGCTGGTTAAAGATGGTTTAAAGGGCCCATACCTCATTAAAAAACACTATCCCCTTACTTTTTTTTTTTTTTAATACGCGAGACTTTAACATTAACATTCATTCATATCGTCCGCTCTCTGGTCCCCACCAGCCCGTTTTGAATTCACTGTTTTGTGACGTCACAAAAGAACCGCATATTTAAATACGCCCACCTGCCCCGCCCACAGCGGTTTAAATCAAACGCATCTCATTCGAAAGTGAGAGCAGACGTCCGTTCACCGGACAGAGTGAAAATAGGAAGTGTTTGATTTTATGTCCAACTCACGCTTTACCTGTTTCTCCGCAGGCGCCGTGTTCGTTAACGGGAAAGAAATGACCAATCAGCTGCCAGCGATCACCGTGGGTTCCACCGTCACCTTCGACATGGAGGTCGTCAGCCTGTTTCCCGTCAACAACAACAACCCGAGCGACGGCGGCAGCTTCAAGCTCAGGGTTACGATTGGCTCAGGGAACAGAGAGGTGGTTTTCTATTGGCTGCTGGACCAGGTGGCGGACTGCCTGTTCTTCGGCTGCTCCTTCCTGCACCCCGGCTGGAAAGTTCTGGTCTTCTGAAGGTTCCGGCCTGCTGGACCTCACGGCCCAAACATCTGCTCCACTCTCACTTTCATTTTTTGTTTTTATGTCCATCTTTTCTTCACATGCTCTTTTTCACCCAAATATAGTTGCTCGCTGTTGCAGCTGGATTAATTTTGCAGCTGGACTGATGTAATATAATCTGAGGGATCCGATTGGCTGAATGATTCGGGATAAAGCGTCAAATTAAAAGTCCAAATTTGCACAGAAAGTCCAAATCCTCATTATTGAACCACAAGACACACTTAACAGCAACGAGATTCAAAATCCAGTATTTAATCCACTATGAACTGCAGATTCATAGTGGATTAAAATCAATCCAGTTATTACTGTAAAAAAAAAAATTACACTCCATATTCAGACTGTATTAAAACTCACTCCAGAATTACTAGACTGTAAAAACTACACACTGCAGATTCATACTGGATTAGAATCGCTGGTCACTCCAGCTGAAGTTAATCCGGCTCCAGTCGAGCTTTAGTGTTAAAGTCTTCAGTAGCACTTTCCAGACGGTTTTTCTGTTCTGCATCGTGAGGCCGAATCGCGTTTCTGTGACAAACTGACTTTCTGTTCCTTTGACAAAAGATCTGAGTCTCGGGCGAAGTCTGGTCAGGAAGAGGCGCGTCTCTGCAGAACCCGCCGTTCGGGTTTTACTGCCGAGAAAAGGTGAGCGGAACCAGAGATCAGGGGATTCTTTTTTTTTTTTTTTTTTTTTTGACAGTAGTGTAAAGACTCTTTCCTTCGTGTTGATTCAATCTTTTCACTTCTTAGAAACAGGTTTTTAATTACCTTAAGCCTCGGGGTTGATTACACCCCACATCGAAAGTATTCACCCCCACATGTCCATTTTGGATAAAGAAAAACGTAAAAGGAAAAAAAAAAAGTTTAGGAGGTAGATTAGAAGCAGGATGTTTCTTGTTGCTTTTGTAAGAAAATAAAAATTAAAAATATGCACAGATACAGAAACCGCAGGCCAGGCCTGATTTACAACATTTCGCCAAGTGTGTTTCTGCCCATAAATGTTTATAGAGTGCAGAAGTCGTGTCTTTATGGAACTTTTTTACGCTGTTGTCTCCTGATACCGATATGATTCCGACATAACGCGTGTCCAACTTTGGGAAAAACTTGAAAGGTGAATTTGTTACAGAGGAAAAGGGCAGCAAAATGTTACAATTTTTTTAAGACAAATTTATACTTTTGTTTGTTTGTTTTTTTTTTTTAATAAAGAACCGCGTGTGAAACGTGTGAAACCCAGAAGGTCGTCGTGCCTTTGAGCTGAACAGTAGCAGCACTCGGTTTAGGAAAACCGGTCTTAACGGGGTTAAACCTTTTTGAACAGGAGGCGGGAATAATAAATATCCAGAACGGCTCAGAAAAGGTACTCGATCACGAACTGCTGTCCAAGAGAACCGTGTTCTTTACAGAGAGGCGTTCCTGTTCTAGACTGGAGCGCTCCAGGGCCCGGCCGATCCGAGAATCACCACCGATCTTAAGGAGCTACAAACACGGGAGTCTTATATGGTCAATGTAAACGGTTGTTTTAAACGGGGCTTTGACTCACCGACTGTGACTCAGTTTCTGTGGTCGCATTAAAGTAGCAGAAACTTGAGTGTGAAATAATAGAAGTATTGTAGCGCAGGGGGCGGAGCTTCAGCATTTTTAGCAGTTTTGTTAATGTTTTTAGTTTCTTTTACTGTAGTTTTATTTTTAATGGTTCTTTAAACTTTTGATATAGTGTGTTGTGCTTTTACTAAAAGTCAGACTTTAATGCAGTTTGTTTTTCTTTACCCCGAACTGCAGCAGGTGGGATCGGTCAGGTGGCGTCGGTTCAGTGCAATATAAAAACAAGCCTCTAAGTATCAGCGCTTTTATCCGAGGGGGTTTGTCTAAAACCGCAGGTATATTGATATATCGGTCGGGCCCGTCGCGTGTAGACACTCGTAAAACTGTGATGGTTTTGTGTTTGTTTTACCTCATTTATGTTTGTGCCTTCTGGAAACACCTGTAAAAGAGCCACCGAACATTTGCCACGTAATAAATAAAGCTGGTGTACACCACAGTGTGCGGTTATTTTTCATATTTCACAGACGGGCGAGCAACATGAGCCATCAAAAGTGGAAAAAAACCCTTTATTTTTAAATAGAAAAACAACTATTTCAAATCACTCCTTTAGAGCAAAAGCACCGACAAAGCTGGCCGACTACCAATTCATGGCAAAGAATTACTGTTTAAAACCAATCAATCAATCAATCAGTCACTTTCTCATGGCCAACCACATCTTGTGCAAATGATGCTGGTCTCTGTTTTGAGGCATCGAAAGCATAGACAAGCGTTCAGCTGGTAAAAGAGTCTGAATGAGAAAACTCTGCATCACTCACAGCCTGCACAGCTTCAGCAAACTAAAGCGAGAGCGCGCGGAACCGGGTTCCGCTTCCTCCAAAACACAGACGCTGCCTTTGGGGATCTGAGGGTCAAGAGTTAAAGAGTTGCAGCAGTGTCTCTCCCTTTGGTATGTAAACTTAATTCCACTGAAAAACAAACATCAATATTATGATTATAATCATCGCTTTTGCACCATTTCCTCTTCTGCCCCGCCCCGTTAGCTTATCTAGAACAGGAGAGCGCGGGATCAGACACCTGAAGAGAGAAAAAGCTCCCGCGGTACAGTTTTCAGGCCAGAAACAGAAGGAAACACAGCAAAACGCTGCTGTAAAGGATCAGGAGGGGAAAACAAGCTCAGACGGAGCGGCGCATCAAACTACTGCATTCTAGTTAGACAGACAGACGGGTGCAGATTCAGCTGACGGCAAACAGCTGCCACTGTAAAAAAAAAAAAAAAAAAAAAAAAAATTCAGAAAAAAGTGTGCTTTCACCTAAACCCCAAAGAAAGCAGGTACGAGATAAAAAGGTACTCGTTAAAAAGCCGGAACCCTGCCTGAAGTCCATGCGTCTGAGGGAAAAGACGTGTAAACATGTTTTTGCAAGATCTCCCTGCTCAGGAGGCTGTTTTTTGTTTTTTCCCTCGAGTGTGTGTTATTAATACCCTGTACGTACGTGTGTGTGTGTGTGTGTGTCGTGTTCATGCATCACCTGGTTTCAGTGTAACAGTTTTAAGACTCTGGTGGACAGCCGTCCTCGCACTGTCAGAACCTGGACTGACAGGAACTCGGCTCCCAGCATCTTTCAGTGGGTTTTTTCCCCCAGAACCTCCAGGCCTGGAGAACCACAGCGCTGCGCTTTTCCCGCTCCAGCACCTCCTTAAAGAACCCTCACTTCTCCTGCGTCCGGAGCGCCGGCCGGAACGGACGGTTCCTTTTAGAACGGGGCGGGTCGTGTGATAATCAGGTCCGAGTCCAGCCTGGGGGTCTCGGACGCTATTCTAGAAACTCTTGGTTTATTTTTGAAACTATAAAAATGTTTTTCAGAGCCCTTTTTTAAAAATGCTTTGCTGGTGCGTTTTGTCCGATCTCACTTTTTTTCATAAACCTCACAGAAAGTAAAACATTGTTAGGTGTTTAGGCGATGTTTTATGTCGCCAACATTGCCCACCCTTTTGTTTCCCAGAACTGACTCAAAATACACTTAAAATGGGAGTCAGTGGGAAATCTGTCATTATAAAGGTGCCAAACTCCAACAGGGTTTGGGACGAGACCAACCAAAAACGTGTTAATGCTTTATCTGACATTTTTGCACAAATATGACGTGAATGTGATGTTCCTTGTTTGTCTCAATGCCCACCCACACAATTTTGTTCTTAAACATTTTCTGCTGACTCTTAATGCATTAATAATGGAACTCAGTGGGCAGACGCAGAATTCAGTGATACTCGTGACGATATGTGACGCAGACTCCAGCAGTGAAGCTCTTAGGATGAGACTAACTGAATCAGAATGACAGATTTTTGCTCAAAATACTCATTACATTATGACTGATACGTGACAGTGTTTTATGTCATCATACTGTTCACCCCTTCAAACCCAACCCCTAGAAAAGGACAGAAACCGACTCAGTGCACTTAAAACGGAACTCAAAGGGAAAATGCTGAATTCAGTATATAAATGTTGGAAACCTGACCATCTAAAGATGACAAACTCCAACAGGTGTTAGGATGAGACCAACCCAAAACAGCCAATACAGGATTCTGGCCGAATTTCATGAAGTAAAGAACGAAAAGCACCTGCACTCTTAGAGTGATGCTGCTACACCTGCACGATTGTATGAAGCACCTCAAAGTTCAGGATCATCCTTCAAAATACATGAGCGGTGCTTTGCTCACCAGAACTGTTCTCATGGCGTTCTGTCCTACTTTACACCACTGGAATAAAGCAGAAAAACGGATGAAAAAGTAGTTCTGCTCACGTTCCCCATTTTCTAGTTTCCATAGTGATCTGGCAGACCTACACTGGTAACGAACTAGCACAGATTCTTTCCTCTCGAAAACCAGTCCCATCTCTGAAAGCACCAATGTACTGCTTAATTTAGAAACTCTGTTAAGTGAGGATGCGTTCTACAGAATTCAGCGACCGCCCACTGGCTTCTACTATATCAGAGTTTAGAGTCTGTGGGTTTTCTTTTTGTTTCGGAGGTTAAACATGTCAGAATTAGCGTCTGTGGTAACTGACCGTGCGCTACAGATGCAGAGGAACTGTCTGGGTCTTCCTTTAAACTGGTCCTTTAAGAAGGCCTTGGTAATCAGCTGCTGAAGAAGTTCTAAAGCAGGGAAAATGCAAAACTGCAGTGCTGCGGCCCTCCGGGACTAAAGTCCAGCTCACAGCCAGATCCCTGTGTTCGCCACACAGTTTCAGAAATGTTGACAAACTAAATGAACCAACATTACACAGAATAAAATAAAAAAAAATCAGTAAAAGCCACACAGGAGGAATCAAGTCTTCCCCATTTCCCACCATGCTAATTAAAATATATTAAAAATCTTTCCAAAAAGGTTTTTTTTTTTTTTTTTTTTAAACAGGCACCAAAACTAAACTCAATACCAAGTTCTCAGGGTAGAGGCAAGAGGTCACAAAGACAAACACACGTTTATTTTGAAGCTGATTGCTGAAGACGTAGTCCATCGACATCTTTCTGCACGTCTAGTTAAGAAGCTGAAAACTTCGGCTCCTGCTCGACTGATTTGAGGTTAAAATGCAATAAGCTGGCATCCTGGACATTAACAACAATGGGAAAAATCCCATTGTCTTCAAAGTTCTCCTTTTCTCCATCTCTCCTGCAAAATCACCCGGCAACAAACACCCCTCCACCACCCCTGCAGCGTGAGACACCCACAAACCCAGTGCCTGAGAAGAACGCGTCCAGAAATTAGATCCAAAACTGGAACCGAGCCCGGGGTGATGCACCTCAGGCCTGTGCTTTTACAGGTGCTGCTGTTTTACTGGCCTGTCCAGGAGCATCGCCGCCGCCGCCGTCTTCGATCTCAGTTTCCTGCTGGCCCTGCCTCAGCAGAGCCATCGCCTTATCGATGGTCATGGTGGTCACCAGGCCAAAGTCATGCATGCTGACCAGATGGAGGAGAAAGTTTCTGCAGAGGTTCTTCTCCAGAATAATGGAGCCACACTTTTCCACAAACAGCATGCAGGCCTGGTTCATCTGATTGTCAGCTATGAATCTAAAGGTAGGGAGAGAAAAAACAAAAAACATTGGATTTCTGCTCATTTCACTTCAGACAAGCCACGTAATAGCAGGGTCACTGAATTTTAGTGGGCACATACAGTGCTGTTACTTTATATAAATGATTTGTAGATCAATGCAGGTGCGTACCCATGTTTCATCACATGAAGATTCCACAGTTTCATCACCTCCTTTTCTCCTTCATTGACATCTGTGAACTCCTCGATTTGCTACAGGGGACAAAATCAGGTACAATTTGCTTTTAAAACAACAGGAATGTCCAACAAGCTCTAACTGCATGAAAACAACTACCACTGCTGCTGCTGCGCCTGTCTGAGTGTTAAATGTTGGTCTAGGCAAAACATGACATCCATTTCACAAAGGAAGGTTTCTCAGACAAGTCAAACATCAAATATGTCCGACCACCGAAGTTAGCAGGGACATTCCTACCAGACTGCCCTAACTTCAAGCTTGGCAATCTAATATTTATAGTTATCATTGTATTTCACAATATGTTTCAATGTGCTTCTTCGATCATATTGTGCTCAAGGAACACTGACGAACTGCTTGTTTCATTACAGAGCGTAAGTAGTGCTGTGTAACAGTGCAATGTCTGCGTAAAACACTGAATAAAAGTAATTTGTACTTAATACATATCATGTATTACAATCACTATTTTATCATTCACCCAACATGGATGGTAAACATCTTACAGAGAAATCCTGTGAAATAAAACCTCCCAATATGCCTGTTCTGTTAAATCCCTCTCTTGTTGCCTCATCCTGCTGATGTTTACAGACTGCAGCCCCATCTGTTAACTGTCAGGTTTACCCAATGTGTTTAAGGATGGGAAATACCACACTGTGATGGACGCTGGTCCTCCGGGATCAGACCTGTACACCCCTGCTGGAGCAGTTTGTGTGTTAATGTAGTTTGTGTTAGCCTTATTAAAGGTCAGCTTCTGACCAAAGAGCTGCTCTTGGCTGAATACTTTTGTTTGGTGGAACCACTCTCAACCTAGCAGTGACACTGACGTGCAAACACAACAATGTAGCATCTGATACACTCATACACTCTCACACCAGTGGCACTGCTGGGGTGAGAAGGCTGAGTTTTCTCCACCCAAATAATATCCTATCAGTTGTGGTCCTATGGCGGTCTCTTGATTAGCAGATAGAGTGGGGCTGATAATTGTGCAGCAACAGATCTGTAACTGAAAACCTACAAAAAGTGCACCAAAATGGTGGGTGATTGTGATAAAACGGCCGAAAATAGAAACTCTCCCGAGCGAGTTTCTCGGTAGTTATCCTTACCATGGTGGTCTTTTCCCGGAGCCACTCGGGGTCCCTCTCATCTTCACTGTCCACATCCATCTCCTGCGGTCGGAGGGGCATGCAGCTGTCACTGTGGAAGTAGAGGCGGTTGTGTCCGCTGACATACGTCCGCTGCTGCTCCAGCTGACTCTCCTCAGACTCCAAAAACTCAGACAAGCTGGGCTTTGGACGCTTGGGCCTGTGGAGACGCCAACACAGATGAACGACACACTCAGACAGACAAGCAACGCGCTGGAAGCTGATGGGAGAGACTCCACTGAACATGAGGCTCCAGAACCTCTGTATTCGATCATGTAAAAGGGTCTAAGAGAGACACACCTTTAAAAACAGGATCAGAGTTAGACCTGTGTAGGATCTTAAGAACAGGATCCACCCACACACCAATACACCCACACTCACTGAATCGCTATCCCAGCAGAGATCCTCACACACTCTTTACACATTTGTAAAAAGAACAGTGTGTCATACAGTGTCAGAAACCACATGATCAAGATTACCAAAGACCTCCACACAGTTTGAGGCAAGTCCAATGATAAAAAAAACTGAAGAAGGAAACTTCAAACTATCGCTCTAATGCCTTCTACAGCCTGCGATTTCAGTAATCTTATAAGATCATTACAGATCACACTGTGCAGCATGGATCTAATAAACTCGGGTACGTGTGTCGATGTATGATGGTGCGTCGATGTACGAAGGTGCGTGTGAAGGTGCGTCGATGTACGAAGGTGCGTGTGAAGGTGCGTCGATGTGTGACGTTGAAACGTAATCTACGACACGAGTAAGTACAGAAGAACAAAACGTCATCAGCCTGCACTAGTGCTGCGTTTAGTGTCCAGGCTGTTTAGACTTTGTGCGCTATGTTGCGTTGATACATGCGTCAGTTAATGCGTTTTGATTGGCTGGTCAGTAGTCGTCGGTCGTAGCAGCACACACACTATGAGATGGACATCCTAAATTTCTGACGCTGTCAGAAAATAATTGCAGGCCGTCTTTGGTTGCCGTGACGACAGCCGTCTTTGACCCTCTCTCACAGAACGACGTAGGACCACTGTTTAGGAGCCACGAAATCAACATGATTGTCATCTGTCGTCTGGGAACAGCCCACATTGGACAATGTATACTGAGTATAAGGGCTTCTCATTTAATTAAAGTGTGTTCAGGTGTGAGATTATAGGACACACATCCGCCAATCATAAGGCATTCAGAACTGCGCACTGTTGCGATGGATTAACACAGAGACTGACCTGCAGACGAGGACGTGTGTAACGGAGGTTCTTTTAACCGGACCGTTACGACTAAAGGCAAAACCTGGCTGGCAGTGGATGTCCTGAGGATTCCCCACATATGAGCCATCGTAGCACTCGTTCACTGATACGTCGATCCTGGCTCCTTTGGGGTGAGGCTGCTCAGCGGGAACATGAGCACATCAAGACATCATCAGAACCACAAAAAGAACTGTACAGCATTTCGCTGTTTTATCATAGACTTCCTCTACTCATTTAGTTTTAGAATAAGATTTCAGACAATGTAAAATATAATATACAATTGATCTTTTTCTGTAAGTTTCTTGTTTTCTTTAAATGCCTGGGACATTCTAGATATTCCATTCACATTTCTCAGTCATTTTACAATGACATACAGCCCTGCTTATCTTTCAGGAAAAGGAAAAGTCTTTATTTCGAACAGTCTCCTACTTATTATTACTTGAAGACTGAATTAGAAGAACAATTTTATACACTTATTGGCAACAACTGGCCTTGTATTATTGAGATCACTGATTCTGTTATATTTCCCCTGGTCAAATGTGTGAGCGTTCCTAGAAAGCACTGGGACACGCATTTTGCTCACCACATAGTTGAAGATGAAGCGACTGTGGGAGAGCTTGAGGTGTTTGAGGAGGCTGTAAAGTTTCCGGCAGTTCAGTGTGCACCAGGGACAGTGCAGGTCGTCTCTCGCCTCGGTCTGCTGCCGCGTGTTATTGTTGTACAAAAACTAGCCAGGAAGCAGAAAAAGAGAAGCAGCTGTGAGCAGAACACTTAAACCCTGAAGAAAAGGTCAAGGCTAAATGTCAGAGCAGCCCTTCAGGAAGGTAGACACACACACAGACACACACACACACACACACACACACACACACACACACACACACACACACACACACACACACA
>JBBPCZ010120719.1:0-10214 GCA_037974445.1 Brycinus macrolepidotus | reverse complement strand
TATATGATTCAATTTAGCATTTGCAACAATAAAATATAAGAACAAGAGTAATAAACTAACAAACAAACAAATACACTCATAAAAAAATGAGATGATAACAACAATAATAACAACAAAATAATACTTATTATTATTTAACAAAATAAGAAGACATCATAACACACTGCCTTCCAGACATCTGCTTGTTTCTGTGAAATGTTTGTAGTTGTAGTTACTCTCTATCGCAGGTCTAAATCTGTCGTTTTTATGATACATGCATTTGTTTAGGGTCACCGATTAACCCATAAAAAGTGTTATGACTTATCAAAATAACTGTAACGTATTTTCATATTGTTCAACACTATATTTGATACTTCATTCTGTATTTTCTTGAATTTGAGCAGCCCTGATCTGCACATTCTGCATATGCTCTAACAAATGATTTCAGCTAAAGAAGGACTTGGTAATAAACTGATTAGTTGGGTCAGGTGTGTAAGAGCAGAAAATCAATCAGATCAAATTAGTCCATAACAAGGGTTGAGCACAGACAGACAGGGATGGATGGATGGATGGACAGACAGATCAGAACAGAACTCATGTATATATATCAGTCTTGGCACAGTAACCAAAACAGGCTGTTCAATTCTAAAGGATAGAAGAAGTTGGAAAACAACTTGAAATATAAAAAAACATATACTAATAAAGTACATTTAATATAATATAAAAATAAAATGTTATATAAAAATGACATTTCCTAAGAGGAAAAGATAAAATGTAGGATATTGACTAAGACCTGGAATCTCTGCAGTTTTAGGGCTGAAAGTAAACTTTTCAGTAAAGGATCTCTAGGATGATTGTCATTCACATCTCTGTTCCTCTGCTCAGATCATGAGACCTGTCTGAGGGGGAAGCTCATGTGGAGACTCAAGACTGGCCCTTTGCGATGTGTATAACGAGCCTTGACACAATGCTGAGACACTGGCCAAATGTTGGCTGGATGTTAGTGGCACTCTGCACTCTCCTGAAACTGAGAGAGCGGAAGATAGATCGATACAATATAATATATATTTTAGATGGGTATATATAGGTGTAATGTATAAATATATATCTCACTGTTCCATGCAAAAGTTTGGTCCATTTTTGAAGCCGTTCGGAGTCTGTCTGTCTCGTTGAATATGAAATGCAATGTGAAGAAACCCTGACCCATTGTCTTCCATCTCTCCACTTGTCAGTCACCCTTCATTCTTTTTTCTCATCCACAGTATCCCCCCACTCTCTATGGCCACCTGTCTATCCTCCACCCTCCTTACAGCCGCTCCCTCTCTCTCTCTCTCTCTATCGTTCTGGTAGATAAGTCACATGCATAATGCATCATAGCCTCTCTACTCCAGATGTTTTGCCAAAAACCCCATGAACAGTTTCTAATCTATCTCTCTGTCTCTGTCTCTGTCTCTCTCTATCTATCTATCTATCTATCTATTTATCTATCTATCTATCTATCTATCTATCTATCTATCTATCTATCTATCTCTTTTAGAGTCACATAGAGCTGCATAGTTATTTACTACAGGTGTTGTTCTGTGTATCTCTATGTATAGTCATATTTGTTAGATGTATATTTATGATTTATAATTATGATTGCCACTTAAAATGAGCCTTGATGACTCACTCTCCCTCCATCCTCTCTCTCTCTCTCTCTCCATCCATTCATCCATTCATCCGTTCATCCATCTATCCATTTTAGAATTATAAACCCATTAAATCATCTAAAACAAATTAACCATGACAAGCCATTTTGCTACTTAAAAGAAAATTAAAAAAGAGAGAATCATAAATTTGAACCCTAAATTGGTTGAATTTGGGAGGATAATCAAAGAAACTATGGGGTTCATCTTTTTTTGTCGGTTCTTATTCAAGCACTCTGAAAAGTAGCAAATGTTCCAGTCATTTAGACCCATCTCCAGTGCATGTGTTTGTATGTGTGTCCAGACAGATATGGCGGGCTCGTCATGAATATTGTGATCATAAGCAGAGTTTAAGCAAAGCATAGGAGCTCTTTATATGCAAATCCATGAATTTGACAGAACAGAGGAGAGCAGATGGGTTCTGATTTCTGACAGTCTCTTGCACAATGAGGAGAGAAGGCAGAGTGCACAGGAGAGATAAATGCTAATCAAGCGTCTGCCAGAAGAACAAATCAAAAAAGTGATTCCTACTGAGATGAGTGAAACAGTCTGTACTCTCCCACTAGAGAGAGCGAGAGAGAAGAAATTTGTCAGTTGACCCTCAAGAATCTTACGAAGGCAACTACATCATGCTCCTCCCTAAAACACATTATTCCGTAATAACTGTTACTACATTGCATAACTTTTTGAGAACAACAGAAGAAATCCCATTCAACCTAGTGAGAAATTGTAGAAAACTTAGTTTAAAGATGCCATGTAACAGGTACTTAAAGGACACCTTATAGACCAAACTGTGTTTTTTCTTGGCAGTTCACAGATATGTTACTTGTCATTGTATCTGCCATATGAGAAATTATGAAATGTGAAGGCTCCGCCGCTTTGTCATATTTCCCTTTTATTAAAAGCGACACGCAGTAAGCAAGAGCAACATCCCACCCCCACTTGAACAATCACACCCACTCAGCCAGCACTCAAACTTTCACTTTGTTTTACACCCTGACGGACAGGACAGTATAAAACAGTTATTAATGTCATATACTGAAAACATCAAACTTCAGTATACCCTTTTTTGTTCTGGCTTAATGGTTAAATCTCTACTGAAAGAGTCAACATCCAAATTATAATGATAGTGACCATACTGTCACACATGAACACGCCACAGCACACAGTGTGAACAGCGCGAAATTCTTTCTCTGTATTTAACCCATTCACCAAGTGAAGCAGCAGGCAGCCAGGAACACAGCGCCCGGGGAGCAGTGTGTGGGGACGGTACCTTGCTCAAGGGTACCTCAGTGGTGCCACTAGGAGACCTTCGATTCAAACCCACGACTTTCTGATCGCAGGGCGAACTCCCTAACCACTAGATCACCAGCTGCCCCTAATAACCATAATCTAAGTCAGGAAAATGTTATTTAAATGTCTGTTATGTCTATCAAATGTCTGCAATTAATCTAGAGAGCTGCCATAAAATGCTAGAATTCACCAGCATTAGCTTGAGGCTAATATGACAGGCAAACCCTTGTACCATGCTAGTAGAGACTAATATCATCTTAGTGGGGCTAACTTGTAAACAAAAACTACTTTCAGAATCAGAATCAGAAAACTTTAATGATCCCAGAGGAAATTACTTATGTAATGACTGCAAAGACACACAGAGACACAATATAAAAAATAGTCTAAATAAACTAAGCCTAAATAAAATCTGAATTAAAAATCTGTAGTAAAAAACTCAATATGGAAATACACTAGGCTATATACAGAAGTGCTGGGTATAAATACAATAGACAAGTAACACTTTCAAGAGCAACAGTACATTTTTTGCATTAAACACTGCTATGTAAGGATATGCTTGGCTGGCTCTTGCTCATGACTGTATCCGGTCTTTTAGAGTAAACAAACTCTAACACTGTATGTATGAAAGGCCAATGCATGCAAGCTGTAGTGGTCACACTCTCACATAGTGATTGAGTGTGTCCATAATTTTATCGTCACTTGTTTGCAAACCTTACTGTTTATGAAGGATCCGATCAATATAAACATATATTATAAACCTAATCATGAAAATAGAGATAGCATAGATTATTCATTGATTCATTCATTACTGGAGCCATTTATCCTAACCAGGGTCACAGGGGTGCTGGAACCTATACCAGCTGTCGTAGGGCAAAAAAAGCCCTGGAGAGGTCGCCAGTCCAACACAGGTCAGACACACAGATAAACACACTCACACACACAGTCATACCTTGGAACAAATAAGAATCTCGTTATTCATGTTAGCTATCTGTTTCTTTCTTAGCAGCTTTATAAAGAAAAAAATTGGACTGGTATTGGCCAAGGTTGGGGTATCATGCCATCTCTAAATGACTCACTTCTGAAATCACTTCAGAAGACCACTGTGCACAACCAATCCAAATATACACTTGTTCCAATATCTAATAACTGTTTAACCAGACTGGGACTTACTGGAACATGATGTATGGGACTATGTAGGCTGTATTTGTTCAACCTGTGTGTTGAAATAATGAACCAAATTGTAAGATGGCATGTATTCAAGTGTGTATTTTGGCCTTGTTGAAGTAGAGGCCCTATGTGTGTCAAATAGAAACTTCCTGCCTGGACAATATCATGTAAATATCTGACGCTCTACATGAGGACTTCTGGCCTGAGTCATCCAAGCTTTTGTTGAACTGGGATTTTACTGAATAGGACTCAAAATAGTCAACCTTTTTCTCAGCACAGAAGAGAGTGAAAGCTATATCTGTAATAACTATAATAACTTTTTAAAAACTTATAGAACTTTTCATTGTAATAAAAACTGCTAAATGAATGGATCAGAGTGAATAATGGCTATATTATAAAAGCTGTTCAAAATTTTTTTTTAAATATTAACTACATTATAAAATATTTACAGGCATGTTCATTAGAGTTTAAATTTCTTTGGAACTCTGCTAGTGTAAGCCACATTATCGGTTACAGGTCTTTGGAAGTCTGTAAAACAAGCATTGGTCTTTTATGCTAATGTCTAGTAGAACCAGTCCCTGCAGTTTTCCATTCTCATTATAATATAAGAAACAGCGAAGTGCTCAAGGCTGGTCATTTAGAGCGCATGAGGTTTATTGACATGAGCCCATTCCTCTCACAACCAAGATCAATAAGAAGTCCTAATTTCCTCTTCTTCTTAAGCTCCCTAATCACAGTCACCCTGCGGACATCTCTGCTCATCATTAATTAAGGGAAGATCACAGGTAGTGAGTGATTATGATTGGACTAATATTTGACCACATTTCTGCCTGAGGGGCTGTCTGCAAAACTGTTGGACCCAGTGGCATAAGTAGGATCTTATGGGCACAGAGCAAATATTAAATTTAATTAATTTTTAAAAAATGTAATTTCCTTGTTTACTTGTTCTTACTATATCTCAATCAAATTGTTGCTCTAATGTAAGCTAATGGTTTGAATGTATTATTAAGTTATCATAAACTACCATGAGGCATGGACGTAAAATTGTGTAAGCCGTAAAATAAGCCATCCAATACAGACCTTAGTGGGGCCTAGTCACTGAGGGGGCATTGATTCCAGTGCAATTGTCCTGCCTGTGCTGCTGGTAGTTACTTGCTACCAATGATCCATCAGTCTTTGAGTGCTTCATTTTCAGTGTGTTTATGTGTTCATCAAACCAACAAACATTAAGTCCACAGGTTTAACAAAACTAAAGGACTAAACTGTTTCTAGCCACTTTATAATGGAAAGAAAATGTATTTTCTTTTATTGAGCTCATTGAGTGAACATCTACAGTTCAGGCTGAAAAAAGTAAGTGAATCTGTGTGTTAATGACTTCTAGAGCTAACTGACAAAAGGTATTTCAATTAAGGAAATGAGATTAGAAGTGTGGGTTTCACAGGTGCTTTGCCCATTAAATAAAATCACACAAAGCCTGGTTACTGACAAATCTGTTCTTCTGAAGAGAGATATGGTTTGTGTGAACCATGCCTTGATCCAAACAGCTTTCATAAGATTTCAGAAGAGTTGCATGAAGCTAGCAAAGGATGCAAAAGCATTACTCAAGACTTCAGTCAAATTGTCTATAAATGGAGGAAAAACAGGACTGTTGCTAAGATTAGGCATTCTGGTAAGATCACTCCCACAGTATAACGGGCAATCCTGAAAGAAGAGAGAAAGAATACAAGGATAACAGCAAATGACCTACAGAAAACTCCAAACTGCAAAACCCTTTATTTACTTGTTCACTATTACAAAAACACTGAACAAAAATGGTGATCATGGAAGGACACCATGAAGGAAGCTGCTGCATTCCAATAAAAAAAAAAAAACATTCCAGCATCTCGAGTTTGATCACGTTGATGTTCCATAACGCTTCTGGTAAAGTGGTCTATGGACAGATGAGACAAAAATGTAATTTTTTTTTAACAAATGCAAAATACTATGTTTGGAGTAAAAAGGGCACTGCATACCCACACCAAAACCTCATCCTAGCAGTGAAGCATAATGAAGTGAGCATCATGGTTTAGGCTGAGGGCCGGGACACCTTGCGATCACTGCGGGAACAATGATTTCATGGAATTCAAAGGTGCATCAAAATGTTGTATAGGAGAATGTAAGGGCAGCAGTCCATGACCTCATGCTTGAGAGGTGTTGGGCAATGCAACAAGACAATGACCCAAAGCACACAAGTAATTCACCACCAGAATTGTCAAAAAAAGAAGATTTATGATTTGGAATGGCCAAGTCAGACTGCTGACCTTAAACCTATTGAGATGCTGTGGTATGACCGAAGAGGGCTGTGCAATCAAGGCATCCCATAAATATTGATAAACTGGAACAATTTGTCGGGAGAAATGGTCCAAAATTCAACATCAGTGTTCTGCAAATCTTATTAGAAACTACAGGAAATGTTTGGTTGGGGTGATTGGCGCTAAAGGGGGATCTACAGGTTATTAAATTCACTTTTTCTGGCTTGGACTACGGATGTTTACTCAGTACACTCAATAAAAGACGTACAAAGTACAACTGTTCATCTGTTATTAGTTTAGCTAGATTGTGTTTATCTATCATTGTGTGATTTAGATGAAGATCAAACCACATTTTATTAGTAATCAATGTAGAAATTGAGGCCAATTCCAAAGACTTCACTTATTTTTTTCTTGCAGTGGTAGTTGTTGAACTTCCCTTGGGTATTACAGTGACTGCTGAGTGTGCTGGTTAACCTGCTTGACAGCAGTGAATGACTCTTCCATGCTCAGCCAAATTTATCTTAGGAAACAGTGAAGGTTTGACTGTCAAAATCACTTCAGATCAGAATTCTGAGAAAGAGGAAGACATCTGAAAAAGCTGGAGTGACACCCCTGAAGAATACATTTTCTCATACTTTTCTTTTTCTTTCTCCTTCCTCTCTCTCTATATCTCTTTCTCTCTCTCATTTCATCCTCTCCCCGATCTCTCGGTGACCTCTGTGACCCATTTGCCACTTTACATATTAAAATATGGATTGCGCAATATTACATACACACACAGATTGTACTGTATTATTTACAACTAGGTGTAAAAAGGGCTCATTTCCTCTCCCTCTCTCTCTCTCGCTTTCACTCCCTCTCTCTCTCACTGGGGCTTGACAGTGGAGCATGTGCCAGTGGTGCTGTGCATGGCTGCTCTGATAAAGAAGCCTGTGAGGGCCACTAGAGTCAAAAACAAACCTTGTCTTTTGTTTTCCCATTTTCTGTTCCGCTCACCATGACCGCCAAAGGTGTCCCTCAGGTATGCAAATTTTTTCTGAGAGGATATCTGCTCTGCACAAGAGCACAGCGAACAATTACATCAGTCCAAGTCTGCATTACAGTAAGTATAAGACAAGGAAAATGAGTCACGTTTGTATAGTACAGGTAGCTATAATGCCAAGAGTCCATGTCACTCTGGCTCTGTTTCAAATGTGTTGGCCAAAAACTCTAATTAGCACAATCTCCCCTTACCACTAATGTTGCTGATCAGAAAAGACATGTTTTGGTATCTTAGGTTTGCTTGCGTAGTTTTGCACTAGAGGCTGATGAAGCAAGCAGTGGGCATACTGTGCAGTAATTGCAACTGAATCTGTTGCTCCAAATGGCACCCAGTAATCTCAAAAAGACTTGCTCTATGGTTTCTGTTTTTTATAAAAATGGACCAGACACACTACCATGGCCAAAAAAACAGAAGTAGTAACCATTTTGAAGACTGAATAATGTCTGTACTTTTGTCCATGTTTCATAGAAAACAGTATATCATACATTGACTTACAATGTGTGTTGTTGTTCTGCATAGGCAAAAAAAACTTTTTTCCGTGTGTGTTGAAGCTCAGTGTGACTCCTGTAGCTGTGGCAAATTTTTCTCCCTTCCTTTTAAGCTAAAATGGAGAATCCAGAAGCTGGCAACCTCCCTTTCTCATTCTCTCACATTCATTCTCACTCTCTGCCTCTCTCTCTCTCACTCTCTCTGTCTCTCCTCTCTGTCTGACAACTAGGCGAAATGGCTGCCTCTATGGGTAATTGGGCTCAGCTGTTCATCCATGGAGAGAGAAGGAGCTTAGGCAAACCATCAGCGCTCTCTCCCCCCTCTATCTCTCTCTCTCTCTCTGCCTGTTTATATCTCTCTATCCTCAGAGGAATAGATTTGAGCTTTGTGCGTTCAGTCCAGACATGTATAGAACAATGCCAAAAAAAAGAAAAAGCTGAAGAAAGTCCAGTCGAAACATGACCACAAAATCTTAAAGGACAATTCCACATTTCACTTAAATTATGTCTTCATAAGTCAGTCATTGCAACGTCTTTCGGGATGATTTAATATGAAATGGTTTGTTGTAGAAACCATTTTTTTTACAGTAGTGGAACCAGTGGTCACAATAATTAATAAATACAAGAAATAATTTCATTTACTATTCACAATGACAGGTGAAGTTACATGTCTGCTGAAATTTGAAATGCAATGTTAATAATGGCAAAACAGTGAAAAATTTGAAGAAAAAAAAACATAGATTTCCTTTGGTACTATTTTGGGTAACAGTGCACCATGAAAGAATTTTGCACAAATGCTCATGTCACTATCCTTAAACAATGTCTCATTAAATTTCATTTTACAATGAAATTTATTTCACAAAATTCACTTAATTTCATTCATTTCTCATAACATCTTTCTGTGAAGAAGCCAGACGTCTGCTTACCATCACCACCGCTAAAATGTTTTTCATGTCAAACTACTCTGAACGGACATTGTTTCCATCTTTAATGATGTAGAAATTTCAAAATATCAGAGGAACTATCCTTTAAATATAAAACAGGCTTCGACATATGCGTCTAAGGTGGGAAAAAAAGCTATAAATGGTATAGGTTCTTCACACTCACACGTCGTACCAAAATTAAAGAATCCTTTATGATAGCTTTACCTTTAAGGGTGCAGGTAGACAGAGACAAATTCACATGCACATTGTTCATTCACACTGCAGCTGAACATCCTAGGTGTCCCTAGGATGACCCAAGAGAAGCTCCAGAGATGGAACCAAGCCTGGAGAAGTGGAGAAAAATAAAGAGGTGGGAGGTGAAAGGAAGAAAATGAGGTAGAGCCGCGGATGAGAAAGAAGGTGATTTTTTAAAGGAAACTGCACGGAGGCCGGTAGAATAACAATAAATCCATACAAACTCCAGCTCCCCCGCTGAAATACTGAGATATGCTCTGAAGGAGAGAAATGGAGACGGAAATTAAATTTCATCCATTTATGCAGATTCCCTCTCCATTTGAGTGGTTTCATTCAGTACTATAGATTATTCTGCAATAACAAAATGCTCTCTCTCTCTCTGTCTCTCTCTCTCTCTCTCCCTCTTTCTTTCGTTGTCCCTTTCTCTCTTTCTTTCATTCTTTCTCTCTCTCCCTCTCTCTTTCTCTCTCTCTCTCTATTATTGACTCAGCTGAACAAATTTGGGAGGAATAAAAACAACATTCATGTTAAACCACACAATTCAGTACTTTATAGATTTGTTGGTGCTGTTTTTTTATATATGGGGTTTTCCTGTGGGATGCTTCTTCCTCCAAGTCTGACTATGATGACTGAGTGGATCTACTTCCATGTCTTGTAGCTTTATGGGTGTATTATATAATTTCCAGTGTTATTATGATTATAATATTATAGAATCTCATCAGTCCTACTTTATTTGGAAAGTCCCTAGGTGATCAACAAATGCTGAAATTCTTAACAAATTATTTAGTCAGAATAGTCAGAATAATGTTAGCAGATATTTCGTTAAGTATAAAGTAGTGACAAGCAAAGAACATCAGTGGCATCTACATTGTGCCATTAAAATACATTGTTCCCATTCGCTGATGCAGTAATGATGAGCCAAGATGAATGTTTTCTAGGACAGTTGAGTAGAGTAGTAAGTGGCTACTGAGTTTCTTTGAAAGATATTGCCTTTTTAAAGTGTACTACCAGGGTTCTGTCACGCCCACCAGTCCGTGACGCGCACGTGGAACCGGAAGTGAAGCGCGTCACACGGTATTTAACCCGGAAGT
>JBBPCZ010120718.1:0-10215 GCA_037974445.1 Brycinus macrolepidotus | reverse complement strand
AGGCACCTTCCGAGCAACAGCAAGTTAACATTTATAAATCTGTTTTCTTTTTTTTCTGAACAGGTACCAGCAGAAACGTTTTTCGTTTATCTGGGAGCAGCATTAACAGTCTAGGTTCAGTAGCAAGTGTCCCTGTTAGAGTGAGGTGAAGTGGTCAGGCACAAAAAAAGCAACGAAACTTTAAAAATAATAGTAATAAAAAACTGCGTTAATGCGCGATAAAATAATTGTTGGCGTTAAGTAAATAATAACTTGCCCAGCCCTAATATATGTATTTTACAAATGGTTGGTCACCCTTTATTATACAAACAAGCCTGAAATCAGCAGTCTGGCAAAGTCAAAGTGAAACTGCACTCAAAAGTTCCACTCTTTCAGAAAACTGTCAGAATTATTGAACGAAAAAAGAGATCTGGACAGCCCTGACAGTTCGCCGTGCACATGGCTGCGTCACGCAATTGGTGCGAATAATGGGGCGCATTTAAATACAAGCTGTTCTCCTCAGACGGGCTGGCTCTCCTCTGGTAAACGAACAGCACTATGAGCGATTATGGAGTACCGTGAAAGGCCGTTGGGATCATTTTAAACAGCGCCCCTCTGTTACGCACACCCTCGTCCCATCTGGCTGATGTGAAATCACCCACAGTGTTTTCCCGGCTTATAAACACCTGATTCAACTCATCTCTTTGTTATAATTGGGACTGAAGATGAATCAGGTGTGTTGGGGCAGGACTGGGTTCAAAGTACTCGCTCAGTTAAAGTGATAGTTTGGCAAAACACTGCTTCTGTCTCCTAAACAGGAAACACACACTGAACTGTCCCATCATAAACAAAATCATGCCCAAACTGCCCCTGTAAACACCCTTTATTTTTTATATACTGCACATTCTCCTGTTCATATTGTTGGATATTTCTGCACAAGTCCTGTCCTGGAATATTGTTTTCTCTCTTTTTGCACTCTGTGTAGTCCTGTCCTGCCCGCGCTTGTGTAGTCTTGAGGTGTGTCTGTTTTTGTTCTTTTGTGTTGCACCATGGACCTGGAGGATTGTTGTGGTCCTGGAAGAACATTGTGGTCCTGGAGGATCATTGTAGTCCTGGAGGCACGCTGTGGTCCTGGAGGAATAGTGTGGTCCTGGAGGAATAGTGTGGTCCTGGAGGAACGTTGTGGTCCTGGCGGAACGTTGTGGTCCTGGAGGACTGTTGTCATCCTGGAGGATTGTTGTGGTCCAGGGGGATCGTTGTAGTCCCGGAAGAACACTGTGGTCCTGGAGTGTCATTGTGGTCCTGGAAGAACGTTCCTAGACAAATATTGAGGTCCTTGAGGATTGTTGTGGGCCTGGAAGAACATTGTGGTCCTGGAGGATCGTTGTAGTCCTTAAAGAACATTGTGGTCCTGGAAGAAGGCTGTGGTCCTGAAAGGAGGTTGTGGTCATGGAGGAGCATTGTTGTACCTCAGTTTATATTCATGTAATTACATCGGGAGACACTTCTGTAATTACAGAAGCTGCAATACTGTAATCCAGCTGTAACAGTTACTATGGTGCCAGAAGTTACACTGTTACTGTGTGCTTTCTTAACATGTAATTATACAGTTATTAGGGATGCTTAACGTAAAGTGTGACCAATGTAAATGGGACTAATGTAAATTATTTCATACTTTGGCTTTCTGGGGTCTCATTTAATTTTAATACAGTAATGATAGGATGCTGAGTTGAACTTGAACGGTGCTGGAAGTAATTTAGTGTCAGTATAGATATTCAAATTTGTTAAGGTACAGAATTGCTGGACGCTGAAGCACGTCCAGCATGCGGTGCCTTTAAGAGAGTAAAACTGTTTCCTCAGAGCTTTCATTTCAAACTCCTTTGATATTCCTGACCTGCTGCTGTGGCCTCTGAAACAGAAGCCTCCTGTCAGGGCTGTGACAGATACTGGTGGTTTGCCAATCCTGCAGACTGTCCATGCATGTGACTAAAACCGCAAAATGCCTTTTTCTTCCTCAGTCCATTCCCACCCTTTCAATTGGTCCACTCCTGTTATTTCTTTGTAAGGTCTTGGAGCTTTGACTCACCGGGCCTTAATCTGAGTCAGATGTAGAGTGGAATAAATTATGTAGCTGCTCACGGGGTCAACAGACATGGGCTCATCCGAGCAAGTGAAACTAAAGATATCTGACTCTCACAAAACAAGAGAGGACTGTAAAAGACATCTCAACACTTCTAGCATGTAGTTTTCAATGTCTGAAATGTCATTAAGGAATGGAAGTTCCATATATAGTCGAAACAACATCTGGAAGGACATGAAGAATTTCTGATAAATCTGCTGGTAGGGCAAACTCCCACACCACTGCTGAGGACCTACAGGAACATTTGACTGCAGGAGAATACTAGGAGAATAGTGAAGCACTGGCCCACTGTGACGATTCCGAGGTCGTTTTCCAAATTGTGGAGGTCATTTTCCAAAATATTGAGGTCATTTTGCAAATTGTGGAGGTCATTTTCCAATATGTGGAGGTCATTTTCCAAAATATGGAGGTCATTTTTCAAAATGCGGAGGTCATTTTTCAAACTGTGTTGGTCAGTTTTCAATATGTGGAGCTCGTTTTCTAAAATGTGGAGGTAATTTTTCAAAATGTGGAGGTCATTTTCCAAAATGTGTAGGTCAGTTTTCAGATTGTGGAGCTTGTTTTCCAAAATGTGGAGCTCGTTTTCAAAAATATGGAGGTAATTTTCCAAAATATGGAGCTCATTTTTCTGAATTTTGAGCTCGTTTTCCAAACTGTGTAGGTTATTTTCCAAAATGTGGAGCTCACTAGCCAAACTGTTTAAGTTGTTTTCCCTCAAGCTATTCCTTCAAGCTTTCTTTTCTACCAAAGAACCCTGAACTAATTACTCCACTAACATCTGATCTTCCCAATTAAGGCTTTAAATTGCAGAAATAAGTGCACCATTGATTTTTGAGACCATAAACAAGTGATCACCTACTCTCCTCCTGGAGATCTTCTCTCCTGTGATGTTTAGCTAAACCTGCATCTAACATGCTGCCTCACCTTCTTGCTAAATGCACCAGCCAATCAGAGACTTATGAAAACGTTCATTATCCAGAGTAGGTGTGGTTGGAACTAGACTCTCAGATCTACAGGACCAAGTTTGGTGACCATCAGCCTGAACCTGTCCCACTCATAGACGTAGCTTAACCATCTCAGAAATGGAGCGATTGTGTTGAAGCCGGCATTAAAAATATGTTGCCTTTTTCATATTAAGCGAAATATGTGAATATATGATCTTCCCTTATGAATGATTGTGATTTATGACACTCTTACACCACATTCACAGTCATGTTCAAATATAACCCAGAAAAGGGCCTATAGATGTTATGGAACCGTACCAACACCCACCATGTGTCAGGATTGTGAATCATAACCAAATTTAGATCATAATCCTTTTTTTTTCATTTCTCCGTGGATCTGTTTTCATGCTGAGACGGCCTGCAGCCCACCGTGATCATGGGGAAATCGCAGGAGAGCAGGTGGAACAAGGAGTTGTGGGTTTCTGATGCTGAGAACCAGAGGTGAGAAGCAGCTCCATCCATCCATCCATCCATCTATTATCTGAACCACTTATCTTAAACAGTAGGGTGCTGGAGACTATCCCAGCTACAAGGCAAAACGTGAAGAAAAACCTTGGATAGGTCACCAGTCCATCACAGGATACACACACACTTTGAAAATTGATCTCCACTGTTTGGAAAATGACCTCGGAATCGTCACAGTGGGCCAGTGCTTCACTACCCTCCTGAAACCAAATGTTCCTGTGGGTCCTTGGCTGTGGTGTGGGGGTTTTGCTTTGCATACCTGACCGGTCTACCAGCAGATTTATCAGAGATTCTTCATGTTCTTCCAGACTACACCAGTTCTTCTGAACATTCATTCCCTAATGACATTCCAGACACTGGTGTATCAGTTCACACTCCAAAGGAAAAAACAGAAGCCTTGCTTGATTCTACATGAGCATTTCCTTACATTTCAGACAATGAGTTGTGCTAACTAGCAAGCAAGATACTAATTAGGCAAATTGTGTACTCTGGTTCCTTTCAAGCAGGTGTAAAATGAACTTAAACAAGAAACTACTGGTTCCCATTTGGGCCAGCCCTCTTCTTGATTTTGGACTGGAAAAATTCTCTCAGGCTAACAGAGCTGAGGTGAACATGTTCTGTCTAGGAAATCCGTTCTTCTCTGTTCCCTTTCTACCACTCGTGTGACATAAATTGCAATTTTGCATTTCCAATTCTGGCTCAGGTCCGTGTCCTCAAATGACAAATATTATGGATTTGTGTCTTTAAAGCGTCCACTCAGAGTATTCGTGAATACAGTCACCTACAGCACTGTGCAAAAGGCACCTATGCAGATTGCTTAAAGCCATTTTCTCAGCCTGTGATAGTGTCATTCTGCCATCAAAAAGTTAACATTTGAATAAATGCAAACAAACAAGAAAGCAGTAAAAAGTATCAAGATTTGTTTTATTTGTAAAAAAGTAGTGGATATTTTGTGAGCTGGTGAGGAGAACACAGGTTCAGTTCCAGATTTCTCCTCGGTTCCTCCGGATGTTGTTTGGATTTGTGAAATTCCATCAGCCGCTCCTGACTTAATTTAATAAAGGTCTGATTGAGTCAAACCAGGTTTCTGATGGAAACTACAAGTAATACTGGATTTCCACAAGGAACACACTGATATACTCAACATAAAAATCACTATTTATGTAATGTTATTAGTGTTTATTCGTTTTAGTTTTATTTAGTATATTTCGCTATATTAATGTGAAAAAAAAAACACTCACTACTAATCTAAAGTTAAATATTTAAATGTTATTTTTGCTGGTGCCTATTTATTAAGACTTTTGCACAGTACTGTATATTAAGTTCTGTATACCATATTAGGGACTATATTACAGTAATTGATATGAATCTGTATTCTAATCCATTTTAGACATTAACACTTGGTTCCTAATTCCCGTTTTGGGTTTAATTTCTTGTCATCATGTTGGCTCCTAGGCCCTGTCTCAGCACTATTTTTACCTCACCCTCACCAGCCTCGAGTCCTGACTCGTAAATGAGTCACATTTACGTCACAAGAGTGGCACGAAGGGACCAGGGAAGAGCGGATTTTCTAGTCAGAACACGTTCATGTTCAGGCTTGGTTGGCTTGAGAGAGTTTCTCCACTCAAAAAAAACGAGAAGAGGGCCAGCAGGTGCTTGTATAAATTTGTTTTACACATGATTGAGAGGAACCAGTGCACCAAATTTGCCTAATTAGCCTCTTGCTTGCTAGTTAGCTTAACTTATTGTAAGGAAATGCTCATGTAAAGTCCAGCAAAGCTTCTGTTTTTTACTCTGAAGTGTTAGCTGCTATCCTTCTTACTGTATACACCAACTGTGCTTATAGAAGCATATATATTTTTTGTGGATACTAGCATAAATGCTAATTAGCATAATTAGCGTACTTTAGCAAGATATTCAAAAATATTACACAGAATATTACCATTGACAAACCTATCCGCAAACCATTCTAATTTACATTCTGGGGCTCTTGTTGGTGATGTAATAGAGCTTGATGACTTTATCCTCACATGGAAGAGTAAAGAATTCCCAAAATTGTCATTAGTTTCTGCTGCAGGTGTTAGAAAGACAAGAAGCGAGAAACCTTGAGAACCATTAGGTCCTATCGATGCCGATCAGGCACCAAAAAACCCACAAAAGTGACCATTTTATCCAAAGTTGCAATGCAAAATGCAAAGGTATTTAAAAAATGAGTCAAAAAATTGCTTTATTATATTAAATTGTTTCTTGTCCTTGTACCTTGCTAATTTGTGAGTGTAGCTTAACTATCTCATTCTTGTGTCTTACTAAGCTGTAGGTGTGACTTAACTCTTGTTCTCATGCCTTACGAAATTACTGAATACTAAATGGGTGTGGTTTAACTATCAAAAATAAATACTAGTCCATCTTTTAAACAGTGATAGGAGCACAGTAGTTCTGACTCTACATGCTGAACCTGATAAATCTGACTTTACTGTGGCCAACAGAGATGGGCATGTAGCATAATTTCTCCGTCGTGCAAATTTAAAGGAGCAACCTATTTTTGGAACTGGTATTAGGCCCATTGGGTCCATGTGGTTTAGTAGTTTCTTTGAGCTGCTGCCTCAGTATGTCTGCTCATTTTGTTCTTTCAAACTTTTACTTTTTCTGCAGTAAGAACAGGATACTCTGCACACCTCTGCTGAGAACAGTTCAGTGCAGAAGTGGAGCTGTATTGAATAATAAAGTCTATATATACTACCAGTAGTACACTGGTTGCTGTCACTTACTGCCTGTCTGTAACTGCTCTGCCTTTTTTATGACACATACAGTTCTACATTGTTCTAGAAGTAGTGACCACACCCTTCATACTGTGTATAATGTAATCATAACATTTTGTCCTATTGCCCAGTCCTAGATCACGGATTACTGCACGTCAACCACTAACATGCTGAGCTACAATAACTTTTCAGATGACAAATTCGTCCTTCCTGCTTGGGTAATCCATGTATGTCTGTCCAATTCATGGTCAGATTAGACAGTTTTGCAGCCGGCGTGATTATCAGTGGTGTTTCATCAGTCTGAAATAATGATTCGACTCATTTGAGCCTCATGTAGAGGTTAATCAGCTTCCCGCTGGCTCCAGAATGATGTTAATACTGTTCCTCTCCTGAAAGACCTTCATCTGTTCACGTTTGTCTTCTTACAAGTGAGGAAAAAGCAAATCCATGGACAGGATCGCTCAGGAGACCAGATTTTTAATGGCATTTCATAGGCTTTGTTGGATGTTTCCCTCAGGTTCAGTGTGGATGGTGCACAATTACTAAATTATGCAAGAAATCAGAAACAAACTATCAAGTTATCACATTCTTGACAGAGCAGTCTAATCATAACTTACTGCCAGAGCCAAGTGGAAGGCGTAGTTATTATTACTGATATAATAAAAGAAAACACATTTGTTCTGTTTCATTTAGCCAACCTCTTTGGGCCAGCAGGGGCCTCCCTAATCTCCAGGCCCCATTCATGGTGTTGTCATAAAACAATAAAAATAAACATAAACAACATTATAAAACAAAGCAAACTTGTCTATTAAACTCATTTGATCACTCCAGTTGAAGCCCTTTTCGCATTAGCAATAAAAAAAAGAAATTTTGTTATTGTTTTCATTGAATTTTAAAATTTGAATATGTGAAACTTTTAAAAACTAACTTTATATAAATATAACTTCAAAAAAAATGAACTAAAATATTTGATTGGATTATATTTATAAAAACTGTAGCCACAACTGAAGGTGTGGCATGCTCATCATTACTGAAATAAGCCATTCAGTCTCGCTGGTTTCGTACCAAATGGTAATGTCAAACAGAGATATTCTCTCCACCCACTTCCCCATGAAGTTTTACATTTCCATGACGAGGTGCAGCTTTTGGAGGCACAGATGTAGATGTTGGATTGAAATAAGTTTTTGAAGTGCTGGGCGTTACGCTTTTAAAAGTTATTGGAGCTTCTTGAGCGAGACACTCTCTTGTATCAGCTGACTCTCATATCTGTTTTTCCCCGTGGGTCTGTTTTTCTTGTAGCACCTCACTGAACCTCACCCGTTCCTGCAAATTCAGGACTGAGAGAGTTAAAATTGTACAGATTACTGATTACCTGTTAAAAAATATACTCTGTCATCTAGTCCATAACTATGATAATGTAATGTAATCTGATTACTTTCTGTTGCTTTTGGATTACTTGTCTTGTATAATTAAAACAAGATGACTTTAATTAAACACAAGGTGTACAGACATGGCCACAAACGATATAGGTGATGTGTAATTGTGTGCTTTGTGTACCATCCTTCTGTAAATGTCATGGTTAATCAGCTGTTCAAGTATGGCCTGAGGCAGATGTGGTGATTATGTATGGAGGCCCCAATTAAAGACATTGGATTTTATTGCAGTAGCTCTACAGCAGTCAGACCTGAACCACCCTGGTTCTGCCTAAGCAAAAGCCTGGTCCTTCAAGCTGGTCAGCAAGCACTTTCTGACCAAAGCCCTGGGTCATAAGAAGGAATGCTGATATTACTTGGTTTCTACCTTATCTAGAGTCATTGCTGTAAAGCCTCAGGACAAAACTCACCCACAGGTGCGGCTTCTTTATCCGACTGTGTCCAGCACCACTAATAGTTCTCATCATACCTTTCTGTGTCTAAATATAAAAGAAAAAACACATTTGTTTATTTAAATAGCCAACAACTTCTGGCCAGCAGGGGGCACCCTAACCCCCAGGCCCCATTTATTTGCATGGTGCACCATAAAACAAAGAAAAATAAACAACAAACTAAAACGAAGTCCATTCCAATTTTTTTCTTTCTTTATTTGTTTATATGCAGTAAGGTAAACAGTCGGACATCAGTGTTATGTGCAGTTTAATATCACTGATATCTCTCGAAACAAAACATCTCCAAAATGGGAACTTTACAGAAAATAGATAAAAAAAAATTAAGTACATTTAGGCCATATATTTTTGTGGTGCTGGAGGAACATTGTGGTCATGGAGGATTGTTGTGGTCCTGGAGGATCATTGTTGTCCTGGAGGAACGCTGTGCACCTGGAGGATCGTTGTGGTCCTGGAGGATCATTGTGGTCCTAGAGGATTGTTGTGGTCCTGGAGGAATGTTGTTTGGTTTCACTGTGTATTGTGTATATGACTGAAGTGACAATGAACCCTTACTTAACTTGACATGACTTGATTAATGCTAAGCTAAACACCATATTCTCCCTGAGATTTACAGATCATACTCTTTTGAGCCTTCCACTGTTAATGTTAAAGAAAACAGGCTTTATTGGAGTGTGTTTGTATGTGTGTGTTTGTGTGTGTGTAAGGTAATTTATCAGCTGCAGTCACTTAAGTGTAACATGAGGACTGATATTCAGCTACTCAGTTAAGTAAACACTCAGTATTGATATTTTCACATGAGGATCAATTCCCAGTATTGACATTTCAGTATTGATCCCTGCAGTTGGTAATTTGGAATTACACCAGAAACATGATCAGCACAAATACATGAAAGGTAAATGCAGGCCTTCTGTGTGTGTAGATGTGATCCCAGGCCGGACTTTTCTACTGGAAGGGTCAGCAAGGTCCAGTTATTTTAGCTAGAGGAAGCACTTGGCAGATTATGATAAAAGTTACTGTAATGTTTCAGCCTTGTTTCATCTTTGTGCCTTGTTTGTATATATTTCCCTGTTCCATGTGCTTTTGTTTTTGTTTTGTTCTTGCCTCACCTTAGCCTTGCTGTCTCCTCAGTGTGTGGACGTGTGTTTTGTTCTTGTCTCGTCCCTTGTCCAGGTGTTCTCTGCTCCCCTGTAGTTTAAGTACCCTGTGTTGGTTGGTTCTCTGTGAGTACATGTTGCATACCTTGTGTACCCTGTTAGATTTGGTTCTTAGTAGCACAGCAAGAAGGTCCTGGGTTTGATTCAGGTCAGGGTTCTTTTTATTTAAGTGTGAATGTTCTCCTCATGTCTGTGTGGGTTAAACCAGGATCTCCGGTTTCCTTCCACAGTCCAAAGACCTGCACATCAGTTGGACTGGAGATGCTAAATTGCCCCTAGGTGCCCTCTAGCTTTCGCCTTGAGTGATAGGATAGGCTAAAGCACAGTCCTAGTTAAGGATAAGCAGTTCAGAGGCTAAAAGAATCAGCACTGTAGTCTAATGATGAGTTTCCCTGACAATGGCTGTCTTTGGTTGCTGTTACTTACAAGAGCATGTGTGTTCTACATGTAGTAGAACATTTTGCTGTTTTTAATTTAAAAAGCTTGCTTGTTCAACATCTGCTCCTTGCTCACATCCTTTGAACTGCATGAGTTGTGAGTGAATATGTACAGTACTGTGCAAAAGTCTTGAATCACCAACTCACTGTGCCTGTCAAACTGTCATTTCTTTGGCACATTGAGTTGAGTAAATGAAAGAAATGGGAAAAAATGTTTTACTGTGACAGGCTACAAAGTGCCTAAATATACAAGGTGTCTCGATAAAGGTGTTCCATCCACTCAGCATTCAGCACCACCTGTATACTGACCACTGGCTGATCATCTGGAATCATCTGCACCTGTTTCTTCACTGGTTCAGGACTTAAGTTAGATGGTCTTTGTTCTGCTTGAA
>JBBPCZ010120717.1:0-10215 GCA_037974445.1 Brycinus macrolepidotus | reverse complement strand
CCCAAAGGGTTTCTACAAAACTTGTGCGGTTTAGGCCCTGGCCGGACTTTTACGTAGGGAAGAAAAAAAAAAAAAAAAAAAAAAAAAATCAGTGGAAAAACAATAGGGTTCCTACGGACTTCGTCCTTGGACCCCTAATGAACTTTTAAATAAAGTACATTGAGTCTAAGAAAACATTTTCTTATGAAACAAACTGTAAATTAAACATGTGAATGAGCCCGGTAATTTCATTAAAGTCTACTTGTGATTTTGAATAAATTAACCCCATTTTTTTATTGCCTTTTTTACCCGTCATTACCAAAGGGTCTGGTAGTTGTAAAGGTGTCAGGGTGAGATATTTCAGACTGACGTGTTAGAAGGTGATCTAAAACACCAAAACCAACAATTCTTTTGGAAGAATAGTGTTCAGTCCCACCAGTATAGTTACAGAAGTATAGAATCTATGCCACAGTGATGCTGTTCTGGTTGCTCGTTGTGGCCCAGTTACTAATACATTTTATGCTGGTTTTTCCATTAATTTGTCATGTGTCTGTGTCTTTATTTTTTATTCATATTTAATTTCAAATTAATGTTTTTAACAAAAGAAAAGTAGCTTAAATGCTAAAAATACAGATTTTTTAAGCCTAGTAAATTGGACTGTGGGTGCTAAATGAATCTATTTGCATTGACCAGCCTATTTTGTGCACCCTTAGGATGAGGCATCCCAAACTGTATATTCTAGGCCAAACATGTGCAACAGATAACTTTGCCTATCTGAAAGACACAACCCTCTGTTGACCCCATTAGTAGATCGACTTGGACTCTTGTTTTGTAGGTATTTTTAGGTTTGCATGTTTTTACACACTCAAACCTTTGGTTCAAGAAAAATCTCTGTAAGCCAGCCACACTAAATGATTCAGCATGCTGAAGTTGAGTGTTTTTGCCTTTGTGTAGTAAGTTTACTCAGATGATACTCTTACCAAAGAACAGGGACAGGAAAAGAAAGGAGATGTGAATGCTCCCAAGGTTCTGGAGAAGCCCTGTGTGAGAGAACACAGCTTTCATAAATCATTAATGAGATTCAAAAATATCTGCAGTTATGCTCTGTACGTAACTCTCCGGTTTCAACTTTCAGGGAAATATGAACAATTATGAAAAAACAATTTTAAACATGGAAATTAAAAGCTAGCAATTCAAGACTAAAATGCAATCAATTATATGTGAGAACTTCCATCATTTTGAATTCCTAGCTGATCAGTGTTTTAAGGTCAAAGTTACTAATTTGTTTCATATGTCTCTCCCATTTTATTACAGCAAAGAGAAGCCATCACCATATGGCCTACACACTTTGCAGAATGTTTCATCTGCTAGGCAAACACTGTTAACTTCATTTCACAAAAAAATCAAATTTATGCATTTAGGAGAATCTGTTAATCCAGAATAATGTTTAGCTGTTGTTTTACTTATTCATTGACTGTTTAACCACTCTACCCAAGCAAAACTGTTTTTTTGTTTTGCAGGGAAATGTTTATCAGAAATGTTTTAAATGGCCATGTCATAATAAATAAGATTATAGTGATCTGCCTTTTTTTTTTTAAAGTTAACTTGATGACTTTAGACTCTCCATAATGGATCCAATTCCAACACCAGTTCCAAGGCATTTAACAGCACTAACCATTCATTAAAACAAAACTCATTGCAATATGCAATATGTAAACGTTAGAAGTGTTTTTTTCACTGTAGTGTCACCAAAGATTTCTTTTATCTCAGTCGAATGTACATAATTAATTTCTCTGTTGTTTGATTTTCTTAGTGGGTGCATTTTTCCTTCTAAGAGAAAAAAAGTATAGATCCATCAAGTAGAAACAGTTATCATTTTGTCACATGCTCCGGTCAAGTGACCACAACGAGGACCCGGAAGTAATCCATGTCCACCGGAATATAAACAAGGTACGGGCATATGCTCTTCGCTCAGTCATTGAGTCTTCCTTGAGACCCTGCCGTTGCCTTGTCTGCCATCTCGTCCTTCTAACCGTGAGTACTCCGGTTTCATTCTCTCTCTCTTTGATCAAATATTTAGAACACGAGTTTCTGGATGGAATCTCAACTCTTTGTGTGAGAGCGTTCTTAAAGCAAAAGATTTTCCTGCTCATTTGTGCTACTCTGCGCTGGGTCTCCAGCCAAAGCCTTAACTTCTGACAGAATGACTGAGCCCACAGCTGTGAACCCAGTGGAGTTTGTGATGCTCTGTGATATGCTGTAGAGGCAGGCGGCCGAGATCGCACAGCTTCACGTAGAGATATCCTGTAGTTTCAGTTGGTCCAGTGTGAGCCGCCTGCCGACGCGCAGCAGTTGCAGACTCCCATCCGTTCTCCCCCTCTCTCTCCTCCTCACTCTGTACCACATTTCTCCCTACCTGACAAATATAATGGCATAGACGGGAAGTGCAACGTTTTGTTAACACAACTCGCTTTTGTATTTGAGTTCCAGCACTCGCGCTACCCCACGTACAAAGTGCGCATTGCACTCTTCGTCAACCTGCTTACTGGGCCAGCCGCTGAGTGGGTCCGGAGCTGACGTCACCTACTCATTTCCCGAGTTCATCCACGAGCTCAAAGCCACCTTTTGCCACCCTGACAGCAAGGAGGAGCTGGACACTCACTTTTACCATCTGCGGCAGGGCCATCAGGCTGTGAGTCGGTTCATGGCGAAATTCTGTACCCTAGCTGTGAAAACCCTCCATACTGACCGGTGGAAGTTGTCGCAGCCACGACCATCTCCCTGAGCCCTGTCGTCAGCCATCCCACCACCTGTCCCTTCTCCATCTGAGCCCACGGAACACTCGAAGCCGGGGAACCCATGCAATTAGAAGTCACCTCCCTGACCATGGAGGAGAGGACCCGCCACTATAATCTGGGTCTCTGCACGTACTGTGCATCACCCAACCATCACCGTGCTGTCTGTCCCCTCCGTCCAGGAAATGGCCAGACCAGATGAGGGAGGAAGAGTCCTTGCCTGGTCTTCTCCCCATCTCCTCCAATCTACCGGCCGTTTTCTGTTTCACGATTCAGATTCAGCTCCAGTGGGGCCACAAACAGGTTGAGACCACAGCCTTCATTGACTCAGGGGTGGGTGGGAACTTTATCGACCAGGCTTTTGCTGCTCAGCAGGGGTTGAAGGCTGAGGCATTACCCCAACTCATTAACATCACTGTGGTTGACGGTCAGCCCTTTTCGGCCAGCCCCATCATTTACATTTACATTTACATTTACGCCGTTTAGCAGATGCTTTTATCCAAAGCAACTTCCATTCCCTAACTACAGGGGACAGTCTCACTGGAGCAACTTGGCCACTAGGCCAAAACCACCCACTCATCAGACGTCATCTCTCACCCTCCAGCAGTTCATCAATGACGTTCATCAATGAGTGGGTGATCCCCAAAAGCTGGAGGCTGTGTGTTCTTGGCCTCCACCCAGGATGTTGAAACAGCTACATCATTTTTTGGAGTTTGCCAAATTCTATTGGCATTTTATCCAGGGCTACAGTTCAGTTGCCGCACTGCTAACCACCCTCTTGCATCCCTCCTCTGGCACCTTCCAACTCACCGGCCCCAGCAAAGCCATTCTTTGTGGAGGCGGATGCTTCAGATGTGGGTGCTTCAGATGTGAGGTCCAGATCAGAAACTGCATCCATGCTGTTTATTTTCAGAGAAATTCAGCCCGACTGAGCAGCACGACGGGGTGTGGGACTGAGAGCTACCGGCCATCAAGTGGGCTCTGGAGGAATGGCGCCACTGGCTCCAGGGCTGCAGTGAATCATTCATGGTTTGGACTGACCCCTAAAATCTAGTCACGATCCAGCAGGCCCAGCAATTCAACACATTGATCTTTGAGCAGTTTTCATTTCATCTGTCCTATCCTCTGGGCTCTAAGAACACCAAAGCAGATGCCCTGTCTTGGCAGTGTGCAAATGACGCTCCCCGGATGGAACCCGCACCAGTCATCGTTGAGGCCCGGATCGTGGCTCCTCTTCACTGGGAACTGGAAACCCTGATCATTCGTTGGCCATGGCAGGTCAACCCGACGTCCTTCATACCCTCTAGTTCTTGTGCCAGGCCTTTTGGTGGCCCACCATGCCTCAACACACAGAGGAGTTCATCAAGGCACGTGCAACGTGCGTCCGGGTGAAGAACCAACCCACACCAGGAGAGCTCCAGCCTCTGCCCGTAGCCCATCGGCCCTGGTCACACATCGCCCTTGACTTTGTCACAGATCTGCTGGAGTCGGATGGAAAGAATATGGAAGGAAAAAATACCATTCTCATCATCAGAAGGTTCTGGGGGGCCTTCTGCCATCTGATCAGTTCCTCCTACAGTCTCTCTTCTGGTTACCATCCTCAAACTAATGGTCAGATGGAGCAGGCCAACCAACAATTGGAGCACTTTCTCCGGTACTTTGTGTCAGATCGGCAACGCTCCTGGGCACACTACCTCATGTGGGCTGAGCTCTCTCACAACCTCCACACCCCCTCTGCCACCAGATTAAGCCCATTTGAGGTATGCCTCGGTTTCCAGCCTCCACTGTTTGACCATCAGGAACCGGAGGTTGACGTACCCTCCGGGCCGGTTGTTCCACGTAGGTGACCGGGTCTGGCTCGCCACTCAGAACCTACGCTTCCACACAGAGTCCCAGAAGTTGACTGCCCGATACATTGGCCCATATCTGATCACGAATCTAATTAACCTGGTCACCTAAAGGCTCCTGCTGCCGGCTTCTGGATTCATCCAGTTTTCCAGTTGAAGCCGTTCATCACCTCTCCTATGGTTCCTCCAAATTCTGGATTCGCACTGCCGGGGCCAGGGCACTCAGTACTTAGTTGACTGGGAAGGCTACAGTCCCAAGGAGTGGTCCTGGGTCCAGGGTCGGTCCATCCTGTCATCGAGTCCTGTCACACTCTCTGGTCAGGTGACCGTGACGAGGACCCGAAAGTAATCCACGGCCACCAGAATATACAAGGTACCGGCATATACTCTTCGCTCAGTCACTGAGTCTACCTCGAGACCCTGGCATTACCTCATCTGCCATCTCATCCTTCTAACCATGAGTACTCCACTTTAATCCCCCCCCTTTTTAACTGAGCATTATTTAGAACGCGAGTTCCTGATGGGAATCTCAGCGCTCTGCACGAGAGCGTTCTTAAAGCAAACCGTAAGATTTACCTGCTCATTCACGCTACTCAGCGCTCGGGTTTACCGATCTCGCTACACTTGGTCTCCAGCCAAAGCCTTCATTTCTGACACATTTTTCTTTTAGCTAAAGACACAGACACTGCTAAAGAAAGACAGCTGCATTACAGATACATTTGCTAGTATTTTAATGTTGCGCAGAACTAAAATACAGCAAACTCTTATTTACGTAGGTCATGCTGAACATCCAGGATCAACAAATAGAGTCCCAATGGCCAGATCTATTATTATTTTTAGTTCTCCTAAAATGTGGATTGTTTTTTCAGATTTTCACCTCAGGTTTGTCATATCTAATTCCACCCACTGGCTAGGACTCCCCCAATCGCGCAGTACCACTAACACTGGGAGGGTGAAGGCTAGCACAAGCTTCCTCCAAGTCACATGAAGTCCCACAACATATTTTCCAAACTGTCATTGTACAGCTCAAAGAGAGGGACATTTAAAGCAGGTCAGATGCATTCAGATGAGATGTTCTTTTATGAAGTAGTTTTACTGTGAGCCCTTCAGTAAATCCTTTAGCCTAAGCTGGTGTATGTTCAAGGCTTGTATTAATATGAATTTGACTAAACTTGGATTGAACCAGGATGAATTAAGTTCAGTATCATATTAATGGTTTTTTTTGCATAGACATACTCTAGTTTGACTTGAAAAAGTCCTAAGAAGTCACATTCTGTAGTTGGCGTCATGCCCAGATTAGAAGCTCAATGAGAAGAATGCATGGCTTTTTCAAAAAATCTGTTATTGCACACTCTGGAAAACAAAAATGTTCCAAAGTTGATTTAGAGTACATTTTTCCCCTGAATACCACTGGATTCTCTAAATTTGAGATGGTTTTGGCATATGTTGAAAAAAATAATTAATGGCAGAGAGTGATTGAAATCAATAAACGTTTTTTAAAAGCTTCTGTTTATCTGTAAATACGGAAACGGAAATCTAGGGTCACAAATATCGATATGACGTGTAAATCTGTTAGAACACACCATCTTCTAGTGGAAAGTCACGCCCTGTCCAATCCCTTCCATCACTCTCCCTGAAAGGATGAGTTTTAAGTACACAAATGTGAAAATGAGCAAACATCAATTCGGTTTTAGATATTATATGCACAACAGGTGGTTAACTAAGAACTGATAAACGAAGCCTGGAAAACTTACCTCTAATCATTGTTTTCTTTACTGATGCACAACCTCTGGGATGAATGAAGCTGTTAGAAGGACTGAATGAGGGCAGGATCGGATGATTTCAACATCTTGTGGGCGGGACACAAATGAAATAAAGAGATTAGAGTGCTGTGAGCTGGGTAGGGATTGTAGATAATGGCTGTGTGTGTGTGTATGTGTGTGTGTGTGTATGTGTGTGTGTGTGTGGTGAAAGGCAATTATATGTAACGTGGATCTTGCCAAGATATTGATGGACATCCCTTCTGATTACTTTTTATTGTTTCAGTACATTGGTGATGAGTGAATCATTTGTTGGGGGCTTTGTTTAGTGTTTGTGTTATTAGAGTGTGTATGTAAGTGTGTGTGTGTTCAAGCATATATTTTTCTCCAATTTAGTTAAGCAGAGTTGCCAACTTTTCAAAAAACCTTGGAGTGAGATATTGGGGTGTGTGTGGCCGATGTCGGGAGCGGTGAGCGATGAGCGGCGACGGACGGACGGACGGACGGAGGTGGTGGGGGGGGGGAGATACAACCTTTCTTGCTTTACGTTTTACAAATAATCAAATAAACATCTTTGAAACCGGTGTTTTCAGCGAATCATTTTTTAACATGAGTGAAAAAAATTACAACACAGAAAAATGTCAGATTTGGCGTGAGATTTCTTTCTTGAGCGTGAGAGCGTGAGATTGAGGCTAAATGCGTGACTGTCACGCCGGATGCGTGACAACTGGCAACCCTGGTTAAGTACAATTCTATCTACTAACCATGACTACCTCAGTCACACAATATCACCAACACTGGGAGGGTGAAGGTGAGCACATGATGCTAGCCACCACATTTTCTGCCAATGTAACATCATTGGACAGTTTATCACACTTGGAGGGAACCAAATCTGTTAAGTCAGTTAACACTTGCATTGCACTGAGTGAAGAGGGGAGAGAGGGAGAGTGTGCAAAGCCAATTACACTTCTTGGGACTCCCAGCCACAGGTAGCTATGCCATCCCTGGGGAATTAAATTGTCATCTCTTAGTGACTGAGCCATCATAGATAGTTGTACCACTCAGGAACCCTATTAAGTCACACATGTCATTTTCCCATATTCATAAGGTTACATAACACATGCATAAACCTTTCACGACAACTGACCTTAAAAGATTTAGTCCAAAAACAATCAATTGGGAAACTGATGAAATTGGCCCTCATGACAACTGAGAGTTGATAGAACCAGAGGGTGGAAAAAAAATTCTATCCTACTGTCACAGTTTCGGTCAGCGGCCGCTAGAGGCCGCTCTTTCAGTTTTGTTTTAGGACTCTTATGTTGTAGTCAGGTTCTGGTGTTTTGATTCTTTTGTATTAGTCACAGCTGGGTTTAGAGTTAAGTGTTTGTGTTTATGTATTGGTTTAGGGGATTTTGTCACATGTATTTAAAGGGTTTGTGTTTGTTTGTGTTGTCGGTTCACTGTCTAGCTGGGTGTGAGTGTTCTGTTTCTGAATAAAGTAAAAGTATGAAGACCTGCAATTGCGCCTCCTGCCTTAGGTTCTCCCCATCAGACATGACACCTACACATCGTTACAATCACGTTTTCATTTTTTCACATTATGAATAATATACGGATAGATATTCAGCTGAGGCTTAAACATTTAGTATTAATATTTTCATATACTGATATTGGTATTGATATAGTATATATACGCTATGGTATTATAGTTTTGATATTTCATTACAAATCTTCCCATCCTTAACCCAGACAGAGCAGAGTGTTATGTTTTCTAACCATTTCAAAAGCCAAAAACAATTGAAAAATAAACTGGTGTTTGTTAAAAACAAGTTGCCATACTTGTCCAAAATGGTGACACACAGTGGCCTGTCTGGGTCCAACGCATTGGTGCAAAAATGTAGTTTTAACTTTCACATCAAACCTTTGCTCTCATGTGTATCAGGTACACATGTTTAACATCATTAGACCCTGCTTCACTTTAGAGATCTTTAAGAAAGTAATCTTGAGGTTTGACAGCTGTCACGCTATGGTTGTACGCATGGCGTAGAGGGAGCGAGGCACAAGCGCGAGACTCCATATATACATATACTTTATTAGTAAACACAACAAAACAAGGCACGAGGGCCCAAAACAAACACACTACAACAACACACGTACACCAAGGGAAGGTGAGGGTATGGCAGGTGAAGAGTGAGGAAGGGGAAACTGTTTATAAGGGGAAGCCCGAGGGACAAGAACCAATGGGGGAACACCACATGTACTGGGGAAATCCTGATCAGCTGGCTGTCAGCAAGAGTCAATAATGAGTCCAACGACGACCTCTACCGGTCGCCGACCAGTCATGACAACAGCTGGAAAAGCTCTGCAACCAGCAAGCGCTCCCATCCATCCCAACTCACCAATGTTTGCTCCTTGGACAATAAATTGGACTGCATCCAACTCCAGTGAACTACTCAGCATAAGTTCAGAGACCGTTGTGTTTTTGTCTTTACAGAGACATGGCCCAGCAACAGCATTCCAGACATGGCTACCCAGATTAGCAACATTATAACATTCCACTCAGACAGAAACATGGCTCTCACTGTTAGATGTAGACCATTTCATTTATCTTGCGAATTCAGCACTGTGCTCATAGTTGTGGTGTCAGAGGTGGGAACAAATACATCAAAAACTATTTTGTTACAAACTACAAATACTAGTTCATGAAATATAACAAAATATAAAATACAAAATACTGATGTATTTCATTAAAATACAAGTAATAAGTAATTTTAATATACAAAAATACAAGAAACACCATAATTTTAAGTCTCACACAATGGTCAAAAAGTCTCACACAATGGCTACACTCCATCACCTGCAAGTTATTGCTAAAGTGTAGCACATTGTTTTCACTGGGAACACAACTGTCATGCAGTGACAACTCAGGTTATTGTAGAAAGAACAACATGAACAATAGCAACATTACAACTTTATGCTTTTGCTCATTTACTTGATAAATAGCAAATACACTGCACAACCTGACTGATCAATAGAGGGTGTTACTAAACACAGTTAATTAACACACAAGGAAATGACACTTAAAGCTAATAATGCACTATTCCATGCTCAGAAACTTGAGCACAGAAGTTGTACTGGACTGTTTTGAAAAAGTGGGTGAAGATCTACCCAGTCTACTCCCATAAAACACCACAGGATTGTACGTAATCTGTCTAAATAGTGAGAAATACTGTAACAAAACACCAAAACAGAAATTACAGAAAAGCTACAAAAGAGAGTTTTAAGAGTTTTTAGTTGTTTTTAAGTACAACCAACTTCTCCAACATTTCAGGAGATGCCCTTCTATGCGGGTGGTAGACAATGCCTGCAAAAGAAAAGAGATGCTTGACTGGTGCTGATGATGGTAGCGTGGCGTTAAATCTCACAAAGAGTAGCTTGATTAGTGGATATGAATCCAGTGAAGCCAGATCCTTTCTGGGGTCCTCCAGGAGGTGAAGGGTCTGTACCTCTGCTTTGCTGTGGCTTGGTAAGGCCGCTGTATCCATCTGGTTGTCATTTCCTATTGGGATTGAGGACAATAGCATCAGAAAACAAACATTGTTATCCATACACTTTCATACTGAAATTGTACATTTATCACTAAAAGGCAACGTAACATTCATTCATTTTCTGTAATAGCTTATTTCTTACTAGGGTTGCGGGTACCCGGAGACTATCCCAGGGTCTACGGGCACAAGGCAGGGACTCACCCTGGGCAGGGCGCCAGCCCACCACAGGGCACACACACACACACACACACACACACACACACACACACACACACACACACACACA
>JBBPCZ010120716.1:0-10215 GCA_037974445.1 Brycinus macrolepidotus | reverse complement strand
GATAAAGGAGTTCCAACCACTCAGCATTCAGCACCACCAGTATACTGATCACCGCCTGATCATCTGGAATCATGTGCATCTGTTTCTTCACTGGTTCAGGACTTAAGTTAGATATGCTTTGTTATGCTTGAATGATTCATAGGTCACTGTGTGTCTTAAACAAAAAACATTCCTCTGAAACTGGTCAGGTTCAGGGACTGGACTGAAAAACTAGTCGGAAAGTACTTCAGGAAGCCAGTAGAACTGTTCCTCAAGACTAAATTAAAGTGTTTGGAAACAAAATATTAAACAGGAGTTGTGACTCAAGACTAATATTAATTTTGCCATTAGGGTCTATTTGTTCATTTTAAGGTCTATTTTTTCATTTTAGGACAATTTTTGCTGCAAGACTAGAAACATGTAGAAATACTTCTGTTTGTCACTTGTGACTTGTAATTTTCCAGTTTTTTTTATTTGATACACCAAGCTGATCAGCACAGAATGGACCAGTAGACGAAACTAGCTGACAACACAGATATGAAAAAATTAAAATGAGAAAAAACTGATGATGTATTAATGTGATCATACTGAAAGTGAGATCTGGATTATGCTATTGCCTGAATAGTGTGGTTTCATTTTATAGGTAAGGGACAATGTTTTTTGGGGGGGGAGGGTGCCTATCACCGTATACAAAACCAAACAATTAAACCAAAAAAATCAGTTTAATACTGTTTACCCACTCAACCATGACAAACATGTGAAGTAAAAATAAAATCCTAATTTCTTTCACAACACAGAGGCCGTTATCATTGTTGGAGCTACAAGGAGGAAATTGCAGAGTTAACATGCAATCAGTAATGATTTCATAAGACTTGTTTAGCTTTTATGTCAATTGCAACTTCACAAGATTAAATTTTATCTCTGGTAAATATATATATTTAGCTTCCTGATGGGACAGACAAATTCGATTCAGGTCTCCTCAAGCCTATCAAGCCAATCCTACATTCCATCCATTCACATGAACTGAGGCAGAAAGCAAACGCTAGCAAAGAGGATTTGCAAGTCATCAAACCCTTAGAAAGGCCCAAATGACAATTGATGTCTTGTTTAAAGCCATGATTGATTTGGACATGTGATGCTGGTCTTTGGTTTACTTTTATAATGGCTATGAACTTCCGCAGAGCGAACTCTCACTGTTCTTTCACAGTGAGGTCGGCCCATTCAGGAATCTTCTGTTTTGCCAGTGTTCCTTCGGCCCACATTGTTTCTTTTATTATTTTCAACTGGAATGTACCAAACAGTGCTGAAATATCAAATGCCAGATGCCCCAAAGCGGCTCCAAAACGCTGTACATGAAATGCTGTTCATGTATAGCATTTCTTTTTTTAAACCTAAGGGCGTGAATTCTGGCTGGAACGCAGTGTGTGAGGAGTCACCGGAATGTCTGCGCTATATCCGTGTAGGTTACATTTATGGCACATCATATGCAGTAGTAGAATGTAACCTCTCAAAGAACTGCTTACTGGTATTTTCACTGGTTGGATAAAGCCAAAAAAAACCCACAAATCATAACTGTAGTTACCTATACTCTCAGCTGTGCAAGCAGGGTAACAAAGCAAGTCATGAGTTCTGTGACCGAAAGGGGAATTCCCCACATTTTTCAAAATTTCTAAATAATTCACTGACAACAAAGTGATTCAGGGTTTGGCATGAAATGGTGCATTGTAAAGAAACTCACCGAGTCATTTGTTTACAGTGGTGGTGAATGTAACCACTCACAATCGTCATAATGTCTACAACACAAATATATTCATTTTATTTTCCATCCAAATACACCAGTGAACCTACACAAATCTTCTCAGTGTTTATATAGAATGCTGCTGATAATGAAATAGTAAATAAATAGTAAAAATTGTAACAAACAAAACTAAATAAGCTTTAGGGGACTATATTGCCCTACAGATATCCCTCCATGTTTTAGGTCTAGACCTTCTCAAAAGTATGGTAAATTCGTTCATAACCATTTCATATTAATTTTTAGCTTTTAAAAGTATTAAACTCTTCAGACATCTGGTTCCATTCACCACCACTGTGAGGAATGCTGATATGTTTATTTAAAGTTTAAAACATTGGTGAATCGCCTTTTAGACAGCAAATCCAACCAAGTTTGAGTGGGATTTTGTTTGGCTTACAGCCAAGATTTTTGTGTAAGTCTGCTAGCACAAAAGAGAAATGCTACGCTGCAAAAAAAAAAGGGTGAAAAAAGAAAGCTTTGCGAGTGAGGTTATCTTGTATCAAGACAATAAATCGTATTTTTTCTCTGATAAGATCACTTTAAACACAATGACCGTAAAACAATTACCTTCACCAGTCTTACTCACAAGCACAAAGAGTCAGGACCTTTAAATTTAAATCAGGACCTTTTCACTTATCTCAAGACATTGTCTTGAGTGTTGTTCCACAAGTTTTAAGATATTTAGGGATGTGAAGAACATGTTTTTGCTTATTGCAAGAAATCTTACGAAGTAAATGTTGCTTAGTGAATTTTGCTTATCACAAGCATTCACAACTCATTCTCTCTCTCTATATATATATATATATATATTTTTTTTTTTTTTTTTTTTCAGGTTTTTACAAATGTTTTTGTTGAACTGCAGCTAAAGAAACATCATTAATTTTACCACCCAGTGCATATTTGGATACAGCTATCAGGTTCTATAACCACCACCTTCCCAGCTCAGGTTCCTGATGGGCCAATGTCCCACACAGTTTGCTAATTTTCTTGCTGAGTAGATGTTTCAGAGCAGGAAAATCACCACAATGTGCTGAAATCCCTCCCCTTGCTGTAGGCTCATCAATCTTTGGCATGACCTACTTTTACAGTCTTAAAAACAAAGGTGCCTCAGAGGGTTCTTTGAGCAATGGCAGAGAAGGACCATTCTGGTTCCTTAAAGTACCACTTTTGTAAATGACCGCAAGTGTGAAAAACCTTTCAGAGGTTTGAAGAACACTTACATAATGTTTACCTTCATGTTATTTGGGGGTTCTTTCAACTCGTCACACATCTCATTTACAAAAATGCTTAACTTAAGAACTATTGATTGAAAGGTTCTTTAAAAAACCGACAATGGTTCTTCTCGGGCATAACATGAAGAACCTTTTCTGGCACCCTTATTTTTGAGAGAGCACCATCCAGTGAATCTTTAGCTTCAAGTTGTTTGAGAGTGTCACTGTGTGGCTGCACAACTGAGTTCTTCATAAATTGGAGAAAACCTTATGAAACAATACCTTACATTAGTGCCTCTCAGTCCTCGTCCTGGAGAACCACTGCCCTGCATGTTGTAACAAACGGACACAGTCATCAAACCAATAACTCCAAAAACCTGAGTTGGCTGGCTCCAAACTGGTCTATCCAGGCTGCCTTTGAAATGTGTTCTTTCAACCTAATAAGAAATAACTTTTTTTTTTACAATACCTAAATGTACTGTTACCAAATTTAAAAGGTGTTTTCTTTTGAAAGGCCATACTGCTAAGATAGACAAGATGTAGTTTGATGTTTAAGAATAAGCATATAATTGATAGTCTAAGCATGAAAGTTTGCTGCTCTAACATTGCTACCTAGCTAGGTTAATGTCGTAGCCTACAAAACTCTCTACTGTAGCATGGCTGAAGTTACTCTTAAAGGATTTGCCGAAAGCATTTTCCTTGAACTACCTGTCATATGTCAAACTGACATTATGGCAAAAAAACCAAAAGCATGACTTGTGCCTTGAGCTATAGCAATAGCAAGTCATGCAAGACCAAAATCATTTGAAATTTGTTTGGAACAACGTCTATTTAGGCTGAATGGGATTTTTACCAGCATTTGGTACAAAAGAATGCATTTGTGCATGAAAAGGTCAATTGTGCTGCAGGGCGGATCTCCAGGTTTGTTCACCTCATGTTGGCTTTCTTACAACTCAGCCCACAACTAAGTATAAACAGCCATTTTTCTACTGTGCCAAAAGATGAGTAGTGACATTACAAAAATGAACTGCACTTTTGGAAACGAATGTGAAAGTGTTCAGCGTTCAAGTTTGCACAAATATGTTATAAACTAAAACATCTGACACAAATATGAATGCTTTTGCCTGAACATACCTCTATGCAATTAACTTGTTATAAAATAGTGATTGTGACACATTATTGGCACCAAATAAAAGCTTTGTGGAGAAATCGCATGCAAATGGGAAAAAAATCAGTCCTGAGCTCTGTCAATGCAGAGATCTGGTGGATGATCTAGTGTGGAACTGTCATTCAAATATATTATCTAACAAGGGCTGCCAGTAGGGCTGTGCCGATCTGTCCGTTATGGGCCAAAATCACTGGATCAGATGTCGGAAAAAGCCTGAACGATCACGTAAACTCTTTACTAAACTTTGAGCAACATTCTGTAAAGAGAGACACACAGATGAGTACACAAGTAACACAGATGAGCAGCCAAGCTGTGTCTCAAATGAATTTAATATTCAAATACAGGCTCCTGCACCCAAACACTGCATAAAGTATCTACCATAGAGCCACTGGCAATTCAGCCACATGTGCGGAGTTCCGTAATAGACACAATGTGCAGTATATTTGTGTAGAAACTGGAATTTCATAATGGTATTGGATTGGTATTGGTAGCAACAGATACTTGAGATTACGGTATCAATATGTGTAGTGGACATGAAAAAGTGGTATCAGGCCACCCCTAGTTGGTAGATGTTCAGGTTTTGTTGGTAGCCTCGAATACACAAGCGGCTAAAACTGTATTAACTATAAGTAGCTAATATTAAGTAAAGTAAAGTGTCATTTGGCAGACACCCTTATCCAGAGCAACCTACAATCGTTAGTTACAGGGACAGTCCTCCTGGAGACACTGAGGGTTAAGTGTCTTGCTGAAGGACACAGTGGTAGTAAGTGGGGGGATTTGAACCTGCAACTTTGTGGTCCTCAAGTTCACAGGCAAGTGTTTTACCCACTAGGCTACTACCACCCTGGTTTAAGCTTATATTATTAATATATATATTAAGTTTATATTGCTGAAGTTGATGAGTAATTTTATATAAAACCAATAAATTTAATTTAAGAAGCTGTAACACTGTTATGATGCTGTATTATAATTATAGAAACACAATTGTGAATGTTTGTGGTGAGTTTCTGGTGATATTTGTTAAAATATAATTAAGTCACACAGAGTTCTTTCATATTGAACGGCCATTTAACGGCACTTACGTAATGTAACATCCTTAACGCTAATTATGTTGTAACATACATTACTAGTTTAAAAGCACTACCTCAATGTCATTGCCATTGATTTGTGAAATTTCTGTATAATAACAAAGTCATTCAGAGTGGGTTTGGTGTAAAATGGTTCACTGTAGAGAAACTTACTGACTTTTTTTGCAATGGTTGTGATAGGAACCAAGGATTACGGTGTTTATCCCAAAAATCTAGAAATTTTATTTACTATCCCAACCCCACCAATTCATGAGTTTGCACATGTAAGCATCAGACAGCTTATTCGTAAACATTTAAGGTAAAATCTAGAAGCACCTTTACCTCTGACGCCAGGTTCCAATTGTAAACATTTGACTTTAAATTTGCATACTTACCAGTGAGCGCTTGTGTAGTGCTGGAGGAGCAGATTCCAGATAAATGCAAAGCTTTCAGTCTTGCACACATACCCACTTCATGTAACCTGTTCTTTAAAGGGCCAGGTACTCATAAAAAAGGTTGCCTGTGCTTTCAATATTGCTTTCAACACTTGTAATTCGATGCTTAGCCTCCTTTAACCTCTTTCTGGATGAGTTTGTTTATTTGTTTATTGATGCGAACAATGGAGAAATCAATTAAGATAAATATTTAAATAAAATTAAATAAACATGGTATATATCATACAAATATTAAAATGATTACTCAAGCACAATTACTTAAATAAGTACTTAAAAACAAGTATTAGATGTATTTCATAATAATGACTGTAGACACTGATTGTTTGCCACATTGTCATTTGCGAAGCTGTCTAGGCAACAAAATGAAAGTGAAAAAAGAAATGGTTGTTAAAGTGCATAGCAACAAACCACACCTCATTGTGGCTCAGCTAACCATATCCTCTTTCATTCAGCCTTGCAATCTCCTTGGCAAACACTTGGGTCGAGAATTTCTGCAGATTCTGCTTCACGGTGAAAGAAAAGTTGTGGTGTGCAGCCCATCGTTTATTCAGAGAAACATGAGGGCGGTCAGTGGTTCCATGCATTAACCACAGCTACTGTCACCTCTTTTGGTGGCTGAGGTCTTTTTTTTTTTCTTTGCCATGCCATGGACAACTGCTCGCACAGCATGAGGACAGCATAGTTGGCATTGTTGTGTACTGAACATCAGCACCCTTCAAAACTCCTGAACTTTTGCACTCTTTTGCCCACAGTTCATTGTGCACTTTGAGAACTAAATAGGGACCAACTGATATATCGAATGACCAATAATATTTGACCAATATAAGTTTTATCAATATCAGCAAAAAAGCACAATTACCAACGTTTTTGGTCACAGTCTCTCAACAAGAGATGGGGACCCCTATTTGCAGCACTCCCCATTTACATATATATGATAGTATGACAATCAGGCCCTGTGTTCATTTGGAAATTGTTTGGTGTTATACTGTTTCTATGACCATAAACCATTCATTTCAACTTTTACAGAGTATAAAGAGCAGATTTAAAGAAGAAAGAGAAAAGAGGAACCTTCCATACAAAGCATTTCTACATTCTTCTACATTTTCCTCTATAGACGTACAAGAAGCTGAAAGTCAAAAACAAAGATCTTTCGGTTTCACCTTTGCATGTGCAAAGGTTACATGACAAAGTGTTAAGGGAATACCATTAGGTCCCATTTTGGGACCCAAACCCCCACCCATCCCAATTATGCTGTTCTATAAACAGGTATAGAATAAGAATTAGTACTCCATTCATTTTCATCAAAAAAAATTCAAAAAATGTTTTTTCTACGAAAAGGCTTTTTTTCCCCGAGGTTTACTGGGGACCTAAACAGTTGCTCATACTGCTTATAGCCAGAGACAGCCCTGCATACAGCCCTTGAAATGACAGATTTCACTGTCCTCTATTGGTCAATCAGTTGTACTGCATGATGCCTCACATTCTTACTTAATGCTGATTCTGTTGCAACAACATCTGCATCAGATTTTAACACAGATGCAAAAAATATCAAGTGATTTATGGTCAGGTTCGTGATTCACCAGTATGTCAGCTATGAGAGTCAATGACATGAAGCCCCAAGAAACTCTGAGCTGTTGCTGAGTCAGATAAGCCTGATAAGCCTGTGCCTGCTTCACCAGAACGTCACTCTTTAGCCCACAGTTCATTGTGCACTTTAAGAACTAAAAAGGGTCCAAACATATATGACTGTATGACAATCAGGCCCTGTGTTCAATCGAAAATTGTTGAACTATAGTGGTGCAGCAGTGTTTGGTGTTATACTGTTTCCATGACCATAAAACATCTATTCCAACTTTTACAGAGTATAAAGAGCAGATTTAAAAAAGAAAGAGAAAAGAGGAACCTTCCATGTACAGTACTTCTACATTCTTTGGTAACAGTGGAAATTGCTGTCAGGATCAACAAGCTAAAAAAACAAAGCTTCACTTTCAGAATGATCTCAGATCCACCAACAATCATCATGAAACCAAGGAGAAGTAAAACGAATGACACGAAAATAATAGTAAAACATTGCCAAAATATCCAGCAAACTCCAGTGTTATTCACAGGCATTGTTCTGTAGTTTGTAAAACTACATGTTAAATAATTCAGAGGTGGATGTCCCGAAACTATCAGGGTGGAGAAAATCTGTAGCAAGACTATTTCCGCTCCAGTGAATGCCAGTCGCCACCTGTGATGTTGCAAGTTTTCATCTTGGGCTAGTAAGACCTGTATTTCCTTAGATGTTTGCCTAAGTTCTTTTGAAAGATCCTGAACATCTGCTGTTCTCTTACAGGAAATTTGGTAGTTCAGCCACTTCTGGGAAGTGTTATCAATGTTCCTCAATCCCTTGCTTGTTTCTAGATTTTATTTTTTGAAAAAAACCTGTTTCTTGAAAGAAGTAAATTATTTGATTATGGAATTAGACTAATATTTAAGCCTAACCCTAACCCTAAAATAAGTATAAAATTCCAGAAAATAACTTAAATAACCTCATAATATTCTTACAAATTAAAATGAAAACAATCCATTTATGACTTTAAGAATGAATAAAAAAAAAAACTGTGAACAGAGGCAAAAACCAGGATGACATGATCTATTAGGTAAACTTGCCAGTGAAGACAGACTGACACCTACAAGCCATCACAGCATTGCAAATAAGATGAATGGAATGAGTATATGGATTAAGGTCAAATCTAGAAGCATGGACATCTGACTTACAGTTAATTTGAGTAGAAGGTGAAAGTCAAGAACAAAGATCCTCGCAACGTCCTTACAAGTTTCACCTTTGCATGTGCAAAGGTTACGTAACAAAGTGTCTGTATTCCCATTAAGGGAATACCTTTAGGTCCCATTTGGGACCCAAACCCCCACCTATCCCAATTATATTGTTCTGTAAACAGGTATAGAATAAGAATTAGTACTTAGGAGTTTATAATGACAGATTTCACTGTCCTCTATTGGTCAATCAATTGTACTACATGTGCTTCACATTCTTCCTTAATGCTGATTCTGTTGCAACAGCATCTCCAGCAGATTTTAATACAGATGCATTAAGATCAACTGACTTACGGTCAGGTTTGTGATTCACCAGAACGTCAGCTATGAGAGTCAAACCTGAAAGCAAACGTGTGCCTCCCTCTACATGATGTATATGTGACAGAATTTTGGCCTCTGAAATAAATAAATTATAACACACTGTAGAGATCGTTAATAATTTCCCATAGTTTATTTATGGAAAAGACTTGGCATTTTTAAGATGTTGGTGGTGTTGGTGTAGTATGTTCCTTGTTTTTGTTCCTGTTCATCACATAGGCAGCTGCAGAGAGGGCCAGCAAACTGTAGGTGGCCACAACAAACTAAAGAGAAAGGAAGAGAAGGAGAGACAACTAGTCAGCCAAAAACAACATCATTGCACTGTTGGTGAACTTTCTACAAAAAACTACAGTTTAATACCCTCTTTAAGAGCCACCACTGGTTCTTCGAGGGATACCATAGAGGAACCATTAGAGAACCATAAAGAACCATGTGTCTAAATGAGTGTGAAAAACCTTGAAATGGTACAAAACCCTCACATGGAGTAAAGGCTGTTGACCAATTTATGGTTTCTTCTAAGAACTATTAGATGATGTGGAGGTTCTTTGCACTGTAAAAAAGGTTCTTCACACTCAAACATCGCAAAAATAGCTCTCTAAAAACATTCATTAAAGGTTCTTTGAAGAAACCTTTCAAAAAAGGGTCCAAGGAAATGGTTCTTCTATGGCACTATGCAAACATTCACACATTTTTAAAAATGTACAGTGATCACAAAAGCAGTTATAAAAAGTTTGGAATGAAGACCACCCCTCAAGCTCCTCTTCCCTTCTATCCTGTCTTTACTATAAATATCCATCTGTGATTTTTTTTCAACTCCCCATGTCCTCCCTGATCCTAACTCATCAGCAGAGCTCCAAGTTTTCAGAGTTCTCTGACCTCCTACTGCCACACAGACTCTTACTTTTATTCATGGACATTTTTGTTGGTGTCTTACATGACACTACTTCATATTTTATTCAAAAAGTGGCTGTCTAAATTTGCTATAATTTCTGCTTTAAGCCACACCCACTTTCAGCTAATTATTCAAAAGAAGGCTTTGAAAAAAAGTATCATTCAGGAATCAGTATCAAAGTTAAGGCATCAGTACTGATATCAGTCTTGAAAAGTTTTGGGATACTTATCCTTACATGCTACCACTGTACCAGTGGACGTCTTTTGGCAACACTCTTAAAGGGCCTATATCCTACATTTTTTGTATTTTACTTCTTTCCCCAAGATCCACTTACATCATTTGTGTGGGGTTATGTACCAAAAAAAAATCCCAGTTTATTTTTACATGGCCATATTCCAACCTCTCTTTGTATCTCTCAAATTAAAGAATTAAACTGTTCTTGAAAAAGAATTTGTCACTGTGCCTACAAGATTTATATATATGTAAATATATTTTTTGATATCTAAAGATATA
>JBBPCZ010120715.1:0-10215 GCA_037974445.1 Brycinus macrolepidotus | reverse complement strand
GTCCATCTCATGAAAAATGGGAGCAAAAACAAAAGTGTTGCGTTTATATTTTTGTTGAGTGTATATACACACACACATATATATACACACACACACACACACATATATATATATATATATATATGTTTTTTTTTGGTGACATCACAGCCTTGAAAGTGAACAGTGTTTTCAAACTTACTCCATCAAACTCTTATTTCCTAAAAAGATTTTCTATGATAAGGGCCCTTTAAACTGGAGATTGTGAGTGGCTGGGAGTCTTAAGAGAGTAGAACTGGCCTCCCTCTCTCTAGTTTGGGAGGATGGCCCCGCAATCGGACGTAAGCTTAACAACACGGGCGTCTATGAGCTGACCTAACAGAATTAGTAGTTAGTGGTCTCCTCCAAGCGTGGTGAGCCGTCCAGTGATGTCAGTAGGAGACCTACTCATGACTGGACTGAAGCAAAAATCATTTTAGGGACTCTTTGTTGGAAGCCTCTTCATGCAGTACCAATCTTAGCCAGAGGGTGGCAGCACCTGAATGGACCACAGCTTTAGCCCTTTTCCCTGTTACTCAGGGTTGTCTTTGACCTACATTGCAGCATTATAAAGGACATCAACAAAGATAAGCAAGTTTTGATAACAAATATTTTATTACAAGAAGTCGGCCCCCTTTGTATCAAAATACTGTACAGTTTCAATGAAGGACCTATAAATAGAACTTTAGGTATATAATTTTTTGATAGTACCCCCTAACATGTACCATACTCAGCAGTTGCAAAAATAAAGGTTATCTGATTTTATATTCACAAAAATAATCATCTGTAATATATAAACATGACCCTTTCCTATAACACACAGTTTCAGTGTTATTGAAATTGTAGGGGGGGGCAGTTTGAACAATTACATTACAGAGTGTGCAGAAAACCCATCAAATCTGTAACAATCTAACACTGACCAAAGGTTTGTCCAGTAAGTGCCTGACTGCCACACTTCCACCGGAAGTACCCAACGTGGGGGAGTTTTGTCAGCAGCACCGCACTCTGTACCTCTGCATTATAGTGTGCATTTTAGTTTCTGTGTCTGTTTCCATCTGGTCAGTGCTGGACCTTGCTGTTGGTCACGGCTCCGTGTTTCTGCCGAAGGTGCAGTCTCAGCTGGCTCTTGTGGCGGAAGCGCAGGTCACATTTCTCACACTGGGGAAAGAGAATTGTGAAGTTTAGTCAATGTGTGATATAACGATCGCAAAAGATGACAGGAAACTAATGTTTTGAGCTTTGTTATGTGAGAAATAACCCTGGGTGTACAGGCTACTTCAGTACACTAGTACTTGCCTAATATTGAAGGAGAATAAGTCTAGCCATTCACTCACAGCAGCACAAACCAGCAACACAGTTACCAGAGGAATTAGGAGTAGCAGTAATTAAACTATAAAAATTATCACCAGGGCTGTCACTATTGTAATCAATTATGCTGTGTTCCTGGCTGCCCGCTGCTTCACTTGGTGAATGGGTTAAATGCAGAGGAAGAATTTCGTGCTGTTCACACTGTGTGCTGTGATGTGTTCCCGTATGACAGAATGGTCACTTTACTTTACTTTACTAAAGGTCAATAGTTAAGAGGAGTATGTGGCAAAAAAGGCCACACATCCTCTGCAATGTGCAGCTGGTTTGGTTTTCTGTTGCAGAAATGGAGCGAACACGCATGTATCTAATAACACGGAAAAATACGCTGGCCGTATCAGCCAGCCCTGGTGTGAAGCACTCACGTGGTAGGGCTTCTCGCCGGTGTGAATGCGAAGGTGGCTTTTCAGCGTCTGCAGGTGGCGGAAGCGGGTGCCGCAAACGTTGCAGGAATACGGCTTCTCTCCGGTGTGAATCAACACGTGGGCCCTCAGGTGAGCCACCTGTATCAAGGACAAGGAGTTAGAGAGATACAGTACAATACTGCAGGAGAGCACCTCAACCACTGTTACACACCCAGCAGCATAATCTAATAATGGCAGTCCCTGACCTTCCTCCAGTCCTGCTTCTCTTTTTATATGTTCAGCGTTCAGGTTAAACAAGAGAGGAGGTAAAGGGCAGCCCTGCCAAACTCATTTAGAAATCTAGATCTAAGTTCCTGACTGGTCAGTACTGAAATCTGGAGAATCTCCTGGACAAACGGTGCTGCTATCAGCGTTTCTGCAGTGTTAATACATTCTATAACAGCTGCGTTTTCAAACGGTGGATGCTGGATTGGATCAGTGGAGGGACGGAGCGCCGCTCCGCTCATCACTAGCACACATTTGTTAAACAGAACATTTGTAGTGACGCTCCTCCCTCGTTATATATACAGGAAACTCAGGACACAGTTTAGATCCTTATTTCTCCAAAAAAGTCAATAATATAACTGTTGAATTATCTCACATCGTTTCATGTGACGTCTGTATTTTTTGCACCAAATTATGGAGACCAATAAGAGTATAGATAAGTATCAATATTGATAAGCAGTATCAGTGTTGATATCAGTATCAGTACAGTCCTGAATCTTCTGAATCTTTTCAGGTGATGTCTGTATTTTTTGCATTTTGGCGAGTAGGATCAGAAAGAGTACGAATAAGTATCGGTTTCGATAAGCAGAACAAGTATCGATATCGGTACTAACCACACTCATCCCTATCACTAATGTATGCAAGCACCCTCCCATTACTGTCCCCCAATCATAGATGAATGGCCAGCCTACCTGGACAAAACACGAGCTGCACGTCTCGCATTTGTACGGCTTTTCCCCCGAGTGGATACGCAGGTGGGTCTTGAGGTTCGCTGGCCTGTTGAATTGAGCACTGCACACGTTGCAGCGATATGGTTTCTCGGCTGTGACATCACAAAACACATGATACTGTCAGTGAGCGAGATCTTCAGAGACCTTTTACTGGGTTTAAACGTTTTACTGCTTTATTTGTCCCACTTTGAGTTGCATGACAGGTGCTGCATAAAGAAATGATTAGTATTTATATGTTTATTTACCTGGATGAGCAGACTTATGGCTATTGACAGTCCCTTTATAGGAGAATGAGGCTTGGCAGCGCTCACACCTGTAGGGTTTGCCCTCCTGAAGAGGTAGATGGTTCTCTGAGGTCACCTCAACTCTGGAGTCACATTCACTGCAGACCAGACTGCCGATCCCTGCAAGAGAACAGAGTTATTTGAACCTGAAAGCTGCACTTCTGAAGCTTCAGCCGCAGCCTAATAATAAAGTAATGCATGTATTTGAACATGATTTATTGTGGAAAATACTGACCGTGGCTCATCTCCAAGCCATTTGTGTTTCCCCCTTCTCTCGGAACAGGGGTAGATGTTGACAAAGATATGGGATCACTTGACCTTTCACGCAATTCCTCCACAGATCTAGGAATGACACAAATAATACCATAAAGTGTCGAAATGTTAAAGCACCATTATTCAGAACAGTAGGAGTGTAAATTCAGTGTAAGTGTTCATTATATGCGTTCATTTTATGTTCAAACTACATTTTTTAGGCTACTGTCAAACAAAAAACAAGCTATTTGAACGAAATTATGGTGAATATTAGGTTTCAACAATGCACTGAATCATTTTCTAAAGAATCATAATCAAACTGAATAATAACCTGGAGAAAAGTGAGATTTAATGACTCACTGTATCATTTTCTAAAAAATTATAATCAAATCAAATCCTGGTGAAAATGAAGATGGCATGATTTACTGAACCACTTTCCAAAGAATTGTAAATGAACTGATTTGAATCATAAAAAAAATTTGAAATTTACTGAATCATCTCCTATTGAATTACAATGGTAGCCACAAATGAGAAGAGAGATGAGATGATTCACTGAATCATTTCCTGAAGAATAGTGATTGAACTGAATTGAGTTGTACTGTGGTGAAATTTGAGATTTCATTACATATTGGATTTCCTAAGGAATGGAACTGAATCACTACAAAAACAGATTCGAGCACTTCTGCTACAGACCTGCTGTTAATATTCGCGTGACTCGAGGCAGTCTGTTCGGTACTCTTGGTGGACGATTCTACAGCTGTTTGAGAGCTGTTCTCCGAGCCGTCGGCTGAGTTCAGCACTATGAACTTGTACTTCTTCCAGTTGTGGACCTTCGTCTCGCTGGCTGAAGCCCTCTGAGCAGAGGCCGCCTCTCTGCTGCAGCCGCTGGACTCCGCTGGAGAATTGGGCTGGCAGTCTGACCTCAGAGGGCTGTGAGGCCCCATAATCTGAGATTGGCCAAAGTTCTCCACCTCTTCCAACTCCATCTTCATACCCGTGGAGCCCGTTCTGTCTCCCTGATCCTGGCCCAGCGGGAGGACCACCAACGGACGGACGGGATGGTAGACTGGGGAGATGCTGGAACTGTTCACTTTAATGGAGGCTTCTCTGCCCGGAGGGGAATGCTGCCCCTGGGTTATGATGCTGCTGCTTGGAACCTCCCAGTAAAGGGGTTTGAGGCTAGAGGTGGTGCCCCCTGGGAGAGGGAGGTGGCTGTAGAAGCGGTGGGGGCTGCTGGTAGACGTGCTGACCGCATAGTGAACAACAGGAGGCCCGTGAGTTATCCCATTGGGCCTGGACAAGTCGCTGAGGTTGAAGGTAGCATCCTGAAGGCTGGCTGGTGCTTCCTCTCTGGGCTGCTTCATGCTCAAGCCCCTGTGGCGTAAAAAAGAACCATGATATCATCAAATCTGTGAACATCTAAACAGCTTAAACACCTGTAAAAAGTTTCTGTGCCTAAAACTGTATGCTAGGCTACCTGGATTCCATGAACTTCTGGCAGGTTTCCACCATGTGCTCCATCTGCAGATACAGGGCTGTGTTGAGGGTGGCCAGGACGAAGCGCTCTTTGAGGGTCAGGCAGGAAGTGTACATGAATTCCAGGAGAATGGCAAAGCCGTTGGGATCCACCTTTGTGTCCAGGCTAATGACCATAGGGTCACTCTTTGGGGTGTTTACGAACATGGTGTAAAAGAAGCCACTGTAGAAAAACAACAGAAATCAGTTACCTGAAATGTATTACATTTAAATGAAGGGGAATTAGGTTAATTTGATAGTTAGCTAGTTCGTATGTGGGTGTCTGTTTTAGGGTGTGTGTGTGGGGGGGGTGTTTTGAGGTGTGTGTGTGTGTGGGTGGGGGGTGTTTTGGGGTGTGCGTGTGTGTGGGAGGGTGTTTTGGGGTGTGCGTGTGTGTGGGAGTTTGTTTTGGGGTGTGTGATGGTTGGGGGGTGCTTTGGGAGTGTCAGGGCCGGGGGTGTGTTGAGGTGTGTGTGGAGGGGTGTGTTTTGGGGTGTGAGGGGCGTGCTTTGGGGTGTGTGCGTGGGTGTTATGGGGAGTCTGTGTGGGGTGTTTTTGGGGTGTGGAGGACAGATGTATTTTGGGGTATGTGTGTTGTGGTGTGTTTTGGGGTGTCTGGGGGGTGTGGGATCGTTTTAGAATGTGTGTGCAGGTGTGTGGGAATGTTTTGGTGCGTTTGGAGGGTGTTTAGGGTGTGTGGAGAACGTTTTGGGGGATGTTGGGGGCAGGGGTGTGTGTTGGACTGTGTGTGTGTGGGGAGTGGTCTTGCAAAAGCAAAGATTAATCCTAAATCGCATCATTTCCTGACTTTAGGTAAATGGTAAGTGAGTGAAAAGATGTTCTTCTACCCTGACAACCAGTAAAGACCCCTCAGCGCTGGGTGACAGCTCACCTGCAGGCCATGAGCACCGTTTTGTGAGCGTGAAACTGCTGCCCTCCCACAAGAATGGTGACGTCAGTGAGGATGTTCCTGCTCCGCAGGCGATTGAAGTTGAAGAGCACGTCACCTGCATGGCGAGTGAACTGGATGCAGCCGTCTGCTGCGCCACTCATGCTATCCGACTCTGTGGAAGAACGAATACCAGCAAAAAAGGAGGTGAGAGCAAATATTTCACAAATTAGAGGAAATCTAAATATGATGCATGGATCTGAATGTAATCATTCAGATTAGAATTAAGACTGAATACTGTTAGGACTGTACTGATACCAATATCGATACTGATATTGCTCATCAGTACCAATATTTATCCATACTCTAATTGATCCCACTCTCCATAATTTGGTGTGAAAATAAACACGTCACATGAAAAGATGTGAGAAGGTTCAGCAGTTACTTTTTGGGGAAATAAGGGACTAAACAGTGTCCTGTATATATAATGAGGGAGGAGCGTCGCTACAAATATTCTGATCAATAAATGCGTGTTGGTGACGCAGAGCGCCGCTTGGTCCCTCCACTGATCCAATCCAGCATCCACCGTTTGAAAACGCAGCTGTTATAGAATGTATTAACACTGCATAAACACTGATAACAGCAGTGTTTATCCAGGAGATTCTCCAGCTATCAGTACAGACCAGTCAGGAACCAAACAGACACCAATCGAGTGATTACGGAGGAGCAGCATCATCACACCCACCCGCACAGAGACAGCGAGAACGATTATGTTCTCTCTGACCCCCCACTCTTGGACAAACTGATCTCCTGATGATGATAATGTCTGGATGGGCTTGTGGTGTGTTTTTAAAAGTTAATTCTGAAATCAAACTAAAACTTCCTTATGCCCGAGTCAAACCAGGTCACCACCAAGTCAGAGATTTGCACCCCTGCTAATAATGTCATAAAGGTGTAATAGGCTTGTTCGACTTTTTAGGCCACTCGAGCTCAAAAAAAAAAAAAATGCACCAGGGTCATTAAAACGTCTGCGGTAGATCTGAGCAAACAAGACTTTCTCCCAGACATATCTTGGATTTCACTTCCCACATTTCTGAACCACAGGCCATTTCTAGGAATTGACACCCGGAAGGGAGTGGATTCGCACTTCTGCATTCGCAACACAAACCAGTCGCCACGACATTCAACGAAAAGGCCTTCTCAGCTCCTCGTGGTCGCATTTCCATGAGTCATGTTGAGAACAAAGTGTGCACCAAGCGTCGCGGATAGCCGGGGAAATCCGGATCTTTTGTTGGTTCCGGGTTCCCCAGTTTGACAGCGGTTCCTCCAGCCATTAAAGTGTCCAAGGAAGAAGCCGTAACATTGTGACTGACATCTGTCCAGTATGCGAAAAATGGGTCACTATTCCATAGAGGCCGGACTGAATCCACAGAAACTGGGATTCCCAAAGAACAAACGTCAAGGTCAAAACAAAGCCCCTGATTTAACGTTTTGTCCACTTGCACTATTAATTAAGGTGTATTTGCAATACTAGAAAGAAATACCCGTAACTGTGCTGGTTGATACCCTCTGTTGCAGTAAACCCCACTGATTTTCAGCAGCACTGAAGATCATTCACAGTAACACTTCTGACAGATCTACACTTTAAATAGTAATACAACATAATTAATACTAATCAATATTATTAGCCATTAAGTGTCCAATAGAAGTGTGGGCTTTCTTAAGTGAATTAAGGTCATTTTGAGACTAATTTGATATTAAATTTGATGCTATCCGACAAAAAAAAACTTATCCAGGTTGCACCACAACACACAGGCCTCTGAGGTCAACTACAGGGGCTCAAAGGGCAAAGTCCCAGTCTGAACACTAGAGGGCGGTGCAAGGGGCAGTTTTCAGAAAAACAACACCAAACCAAACCAAACACCTTCAGAGGAGGAGAGCAATGCAGTCCAATACTCCAGAAAACACACAAAACTATTAAATGCTCCAGTCAATTAACCTCGTTAAATTCCCAGGCTCATTACACCCTGAGGCTTATTACTCAGTAACTACATGGACTACAGTGCAAACTGGGTTACTCTTAGACATCTGGACCCGTCAGCGGTTCTTTATTTCGGTTTCAGGCCACAACAAGTCCATCTGTCTGGCAGATTTAAACAAAGATAAATCCACTTGACCCTGAGAGCCACAACAGGTGGTCTGTCTGTCCTCACCTGGTCAGTCTTACATGTTTTTTTTTCCCCAATTCTGACCAATATCATCAGATTAAGGGGTGTAGTTGGATTGATTGTAGCCAGTTAGGGTTGATTTTGTTTATTAGATCAATAGAAACCCATTTATCGTGCATTTTAATGCTAGATGTTCGCTTGAAAGTAGTATCTGAACGCAAAAAATAAAGATATTTCCATGCAAAACAAATGAAAATGAACTTTACATGGACTTCATTCACAAATGCAAGTTAATCACCGGGCCAGCCACACTCAGCATGAATCAAACAAGTGGGTTAAGCCCAACCTAGTCAGCTCTCAGTGTCTGTTATTTATATCCTAATGACAGCTTTATCATGCACACATGGGAGATAAAGTCTGAGCAGGCACTCACAGGTCACTTTTATTTTCCCTAAACTACACAAATAACCAGACAAAGTTATCAAGACTTTTTTTTTAAAAATCATTTTAACACTGTTTTCCTTTTAATTAAAGAGACCTCTGCTCCCCCCTCCCAGCATGGTAGGAGACGCGCATGCGCAGGGAGCACACATTACATTTTTGGATTTGTTTTGCAGGAGAGAAAAAAAACCTAAACGCTTAAATATGTTTAATATTGTCTTTTTTTTAAGAGCTTAACCTGATTATACATTAAAAAATAAATAAATAAATAAATAAGCAGAGCTATTCGGTTCCACTCTAAAGTTGAAAGTTAAGTTACATTTTTGGATTTGTTTTGTAGAAGAAGAAAAAAACCCTAAACGATTAAATAAACAAACGCTTAAAGATATTAATATTGTTTTTTTTTATAAAAACATTTATAAAAAAAACCAACAACCTGATTATACATTTAAAATAAAAAACTAAAAAAGCAGAGCTGTTCAGGTTCTACTGACCCTGACTTTAAAGTAGCAACTTTAAGTTGGCCCCTTTTTTCTAATTTTTGCGTTCCACCTTAAATTTCTCAGCCGCTCGCACAGCGCGCGGGCCGTCCGGACCGGGCTCCGCCACACTCAAGTTTAAGGTGGAACGGAAAAGTTCGACAGAACTCGACTGAGGCCAGTTTCAGCCTCGTGGACTAATAAAAGCGAGGCAGGGTGGTAAAAGAAGGTCTGTAGAGAGAGTTCTAGGATAAATATAGGCATTTTTTAAAAATGTAAATATATTCTAGAGAGTGTCTGGAGGCTCCGAGGCAGAGCCCCAGGCTCAGGCAGGTAGGAGAGAGTCACCTGGGTCTGTTTTTCCTGGAACAGCCGTCCGCCGCGCCTTCTTGGAAACACACTTCTGCGAACACTCAGCTCTCAGTTCTCGGAATTCCACCATCGGACCCTACCATTCCGCACACTCATGGGGGGAGCCGGCTCTTCTCCCGTCCTTAACTCAGCCGCGCCCCGCCTTTACTGGTTATCTACAAACGCAACAAATATTTCTACTGCAATGTTAATATTTGTATAAGAAATGATCTAATGTAATGTTTCCGTTTATAGACTGGGCTATTTAAGATTTGAGTGTGCTTTCCCTCAGCAATGGACTGTTCCAGACAAGCAGTCGTGCACTACGTAAACTATTCTCTATGTATGGGGTGTGTGTGTGTGTGAGAGAGAGAGAATGAATGTGAAGTGTGTGTGTGTGAAGTGTGTGTGTATGTGTATGTGGTGTGTGTGTGTGTGTGTGTGTGAAGTGTGTGTGTAGGTGAAGGTGAAGTGTGTGTGTGTATGAAGTGTATATGTGGTGTGTGTGTTCGTTTCAGGCCTCAGATCTGATGAGATTTCCTCTTTTTTTTTTTTGGAAGCCAACATTTAAAAAAGTTGAATGAAACAAGTATGTGCTTGAAAGTCCCTACAGCCTGGGTCTGAGTGGGCAGAGCAACTTTTATTTCATTATTTATTATTTATTTTTATTAATTACGTCACTGACCGGCAATGGAGAAGCCTCAAGTGGAGGCCAAGGCCAAAAACAGAGTCCACACTAAAAAAACCCACATTTTTACATGAGCTTAATGTAGTCCTGCCAGACAATGTAAAGTCAGCAAACACAGATAACAGCGTAAACACGCCATGCCGGGGGGCTTTATTACCCCTTTATGCCTGGACCACCATCTCCATGCGTGCGCTGCTACGACGTCCGTCTACTGACCAGCAAATAAAAATGCAGCATAAAATGATGAATTTATCAAAATGAAAAAATCTAAATGGCATGGAGGAGAAACAAAGGAGCACCATACACACCTTCATACACACCATCACACATCTACACACCTTCACACACACCATCACACATCTACACACCTTCACACACACCATCACACATCTACACACCTTCATACAC
>JBBPCZ010120714.1:0-10217 GCA_037974445.1 Brycinus macrolepidotus | reverse complement strand
CAACATTAAAAGATCTTGTTAAAAAATATACCTTTGCACTGCTGTCTTTACAAACGCCGCATTACATCTTCCCAGAGTCTTGCTCCCAATTGATAGCCTTCCTGTCGGGTACGGGGCTGTGGGTCCGGGTCCTCGTGCTGTGGTAAGGGAAGGCCAGGAGGGAGAGGAAAGCCGTTTCTCTGTGCAGTGTTGTGCAACACAGCACAGGCTCTCATAATTCAGCACACTTTTGGGGGGTGGTATAACAACCGACCACCTGATGCGTCTAAACATCGCCATCTACATTTCAGCAGGCCGATCACACGCTCCACAACGGCGTGCGCACGAGCCTGAGCATCATTATAGCGATTGTCCTCTGCGCTCTGGGAGTTTGAAAAGGGGTTGAGGAGCCAGCGCTTGAGAGGGTAGCCGCTGTCACCTTAATTTTATAAAAAACAATTCAATACATGAACAATGAATAGTTAGAAATTACACAATGTTTTTATTATCTTACCAAGAAGCCAGCCATCGCACACAGCGCCAGCGTGCAGTCTGCTCCCTACACTGCTGTGTTCCAGGATAAACGAGTCATGTGTTGAACCAGGCCATCATGCAGCCACGTTTGTCAGGATCATGTGAGCGTCACATATAACTTGCACATTTCTAGAATGCACATGTTTTCTATTTACATAAATAAATTCGTTTTCATATGGAGCCGTTATTGCAATGTGAGTGCAGTCAATTGCGCCGATTACATTTGGGAAAACGGACATTGCTGCAAATTGCTTTTTGATGTTGGCCTGTTCTCCCACAGTGTAAGGGAACTTAATGTATCTACTAGTCATTTTAATTAACCCCATCCAAAACGACAGGTATTATTAAGCTTAATGATGGTCATGATATCCCAGACCTAGAATACAATTAAACACAATTAGATTATTCTTGTATTTCCTAAACAAGCTTTAGAACAAATTAACAATTTTGTTAATTACAATATATACCTGTCGGCTAATTCCCGCTAGTAACAGCCAGTTGCAAGGAACCCCAGGGTCGTCAGTACCTGTAATTGTACTGGGATGGCGCGGTTCCGTCGGGTTGGTCTCTCTAACATTGGACCCAGTTCAGCACATAGCTCCAAAAGTACACATCTAGGTAATCTAAATCGGCTTATGGGTCAGTCATCATCATGGGCCAAAAAATCTTCTTCTAATTCTGCCATTGGCAAAATCTTCTAACAATGCCAGCGCATCCATTATGTTACGTTACGCACGAATGTGATCACGGTATTTATGTGTTTTCAGCAATCAGACTGATTGTTTCACACCGTGTCCAAATGATCGTGATAATCACGGCCACCACTTATCCATTTACATTTCAACAACTGCGGCGCATACATTAAAAGTATAGATTAAGTTAAGATTTAATTCGAATTATATATTTTACTTATATATTCACTATTATAAATATGTAACTGAAAAAGTGAAATGAAATGTACGGTGTATTACTCACTAGCACAAGGAACTATTATATATGTACTAATGCCACTCACGTTTTTGCTCACCCTCTTCACCCGCGGTCGCATTTTTTCCCCCCCAAAATGTTCGCACGCATAGGTCAGAGTTTGCGTAAATATGCGCACATTCTGCCGTCAAGTTTGTTTCTATAGATCGCAACGTATGCGTAGGAAGAGGCGTACGCATCTTTTAGGTCCCGTTTTGTGCGTATGCAACGGTTATAAATGTGATGTTTTTCATTCTGAACCTTATGCTACTTATGTGTTTCTAATGTTAAAAGGTTGCTCCATTTACCATCTTTTTAAAAATAATTTTAAACTAAAAGCCCATTTTTGTCATGTCTGTCACGAGGAAGGAGGACACAGTTGGAGGAGTGAAAGGAACAGAAAGGGCTTTAATCCAATAAGGAAACGTAAATGGTCACTTAAACGCAAAATACAAAATAGTAGAATACTATTCAAATAGTAGTTGAATACAAAACAGTCTTTCTCTCAGTTAAGTCCCAGATAGAAGTTCAGAGCAGGACACAGAATCAAACATGAGGAGCGGTTTTACTCCTTTGCCAGAGTCACGAGGAAACACGAAGCTCCACGGCACGCGACAGCCATAAGGGTAGATTCCAGAGCGATACTGGTTCAGTCCTTTTCACTAAGGAGATGAGAGAGAGAAATAGAGATCAGAGAGACGAGACAGAGAGACCACAGAGAGAGCGAGAGAGAGAGAGAGAGAGAGAGAGAGAGAGACCAGAGAGAGACAGAGAGAACAGCATCAAGGTGCCCTTGAAGGAATTGAGAGGAGTACTTCGAGTTAGAACCTTCCATGGGTGAACTGGAGGTTTCTCCTAGAAGCCCAGCCTGTAGATAAGTCATCCCAAGCAGAGACAGAGGAGGGAGATTGCACGCTGGACTGCTGGATCAACTGGGCTTAAATACAAAGAGAACACAAGGGGGGAAACAGGGGAACCAATAGGGAAAGCCAAACAATCAAACAAAGAGCCGCTTAACTCAAATAAATAACACATGGGAGAAAACACCTGACGTAACAAGGGGGAGCCTAGCAATGTAATCAGGAAGGAGCGCCAAAGCTAGATCTGAAACAGGTGGGTCCCTAGGCACTGCACCCAAACCAAAACAAACATGCACGTGGAGAGGGGACCGTGGCAGACAAACCTTGGCTCAGTAGTCCAGAGACTGAGACCGCTGGGGGCGTGGCGGAGGTGGCGCGGATGTGACAATTTTGGCGCGGAGGTGGCGCGGATGTGACAAAAAAAAAAACAAAACAAACCCAAGAGTTATTTTCAGACTCTGCTAGCACTTTACTCCACCCTGTATTTTATATCCTATACAAGAAATGCCCAAAATTGCATATTTATTAAGGTAAACATGCAAAACAGACAGCACATGCTATTTTGCTCATTCCTCCACAGACACTGTTAGTATATCAGATTGTGTATTTATTGTAGGCACTGTTAGGTTTTTATGCAAACCTTTTTTCCTTATGGCCCAAAAATTAGGGCCGTAAGGAACTAAAACCTCACAGTAAAGTTACAACAGATGACATTGCATGTCACAACTGTGAAAAAACCCTGCTGTACCTTTATTTTGTCATACTAGGTCTAACTCACAGGACAAATAGAACAGGCCTACTCAATATGGTCCCTGTGTTGAAATACCGCATTTAAGCTGAGGAGATTGATTTACCGCAGGCACACTTGAATATCACCAGAAATATATCTGTGTGTATTCTTTGCTTGACTTTGATTTGATACATAATGATACACATAAAAAAAAACACTAAAGTAATGACGACAGTAACACTGACGTTTCTGTCTAACAAATCATTTATGGGTTTTCAACTTTTGCACTCAGAATAAGCCAATGTACTTAAATTTAATTTTCATAGTATTATATTAGCTTAAAGTCTACTGTCTTAAGTTCATACTGACAAGGGGGCATTTGCATTTGGGGGGGTTGGAGGGGGGTGCTGAGTGGAGGGACTTGCCTGTAAGGGCTTTAATCAACCACACCAACATGATTATTACATTTCAATTACATTTTTATTATAAATATAGTTTAGAACGCTATAGAATATGGGAGTGTGTGATTTGACTGCATCTCCATGGAGTTTACACTTCACTTGCCGTGGTATTCAGCAGTCATTATTTTTCTTAAGATTCCACAAATCCTTGGTTGTGGACACACACAAACACACACACACACACACACACACATACACACACACACACACACAACCAGCGTGCATGCATGTGTGAGCTGCCAAAGGTGCAGTTCAGCAGAGGTAAAGTTAGACACACAGTACAGCTCGTAAGATGGGAAAGTGTTTGTGTGTGTGAGTGCATGTGTGTGTTGTCTTCTCAGCAGTATCTCTGAGGAACCCCTGCTTCGCAGGGATGTGTTTTGTTCTCATCGTGTTGATCAAGTATATGAGTAATGAATGTGCTCACAACATGATCCCCAGCCTTATCAGAGGCCCTGTTGTACCACAGTCAACACAAGACACTCTGTTCCTCACCATGCACTCTGTACATGCCTGTGTGGGTGCGTGTGTGTGTGTGTGGGGGGGGGGGGGGGTGTCTCTTTGTTTTGGACGTTTTTCAAGACAAAAATGTCCTGACTGTAGCCAACCCAAAAAAAGGAACCCAAAAAACAAAAAAAAAACAGGGTTAACCTACACAGCTAACAGAATGCCTGGATTTGCTCCTGACTTTGCAATGTTTTGTTTTTTTTTTGTTTTTTTTATTTACTTGTTATGTGTGTTGTCATGAGTGTGTGTAGTAAGGTTTTCTCTGGTTTGTGTGTGATTACATCGTGCACTGGAACAGTTTAATTCCAGATTTGATGATGATGATGATGATGATGATGTTGATGATGGCTGAAGGGCAGTGAAGATCAATAAATCCATCAACAACAAGTGTAATGATAGACACACTTTACCTAACCTGCTCTGACCGACAGTTTGTCAACAGATGAGCCACTTCATTTGAGTATTTTTGTGAAAATATTTTTTGTTAACTACATGGTTTATATGAGACAAGTTTACATACAGGTAATTATTTAAAATGTCACAAACAGGTGAGGAGACCCATTATGTAGAAGCTGCAGAGCCAGAGCAGACAGTGTAGTACAGTCTTGAGAGCTTCATAGAAGTGATCAAGGCACACATTAAGAGAACAGGAAAATAATTGCATAAAGAACTAAAGTACTACTACTTCACTTTGACAATATTTATAAATGCTAGAAAGCTCTAAGATGGGTAAAAAATATAATAAAACAGAATCCCAGTAACCTCTTACAAGAATACATCATCACTGAACTGAACATTGTTTAGGACGAATATCGAAGGATTGACAACCCAGTTCACGGCGTTGTGTTGCGAGCTAGACAGCTGTATAGCAGTCACCAGAATGCTCAGTCTTAAACTCAAGGAACACAGAAGGAACTGATTTGGCCTGATGCCAGTTCTGTATTCACATCTTCAATTTCCAGTGTCTCACTTCCAGTCTCTAAATCCTCTAAGGCTACTTCCATTAGCACTAACGTATCCTCAGTCTTACAACTGCGCGAGCTACATTGAAAATTATAGCTAAACAAGACTGTCACCAAGAGAAACCTCAAAGACTCAAAGCAGATAATTGTAGACCAAAAAGAAGCTGCATTAACTTGCTGCCTTGAAGGAGAAAAGTAAGAAACTGAATGTTGGAAAGAAAAGGAGAGACAAGAGACTGCTATCTTGAAGAAATGGCAAGAAGGGAATGCTACAGGAAAAACGTCTGAATAACACTTGGGTGTTTTGAGGAGCTGAAAAAGCTGGATCTAACCAGAGCAAGGCTTCAAGTCTATAATGAAAATGAGTTCTATCAAGACCAAGGACTTGCACCAGAGGACTCTGAACTCCCTACAATTGTGCACGCAATTAATCAGGTGAACCCTGTGTATCAGCACACACTAAGAGATGTGGCTACAAGAAGTATGCTTCAAGATAACATATATTAGCAAATAGGCTACTCATTCCAGAGCCAAGAATTGTTAGTGGGGATCCACTCAATTGGAAGTTTTCCTTTCAGACCCTAAAATTATTCCAACTACAGAGAAAATCTTCCATGACAAATTGCATGCCTGGCCAAAAACAGCTTTGAGAGAGTGCCGAGTTAAGAAAATAGGGACTTTTTAGGCAGTTGTGAATCTGTCATTGCTCTCAATGAGTTTAAACGTTTTAAAAATGAAACTGAGAATAAAAAATGTACTGCCAAATGACTGAACCAAAAGGCCACACAATACCAACAGAAAGCTTCATTCATTTTCTAACACCCTAATAACATCTTACCATGCATAATGGCAAAGAGAACCAGATAAAACAAGGATCAAGAATCAAAACACTGTTAAATTCATTAAAGGAATTTTGATGCTGAAGATGTACTGGTGAGTGTAATGTCTGATGCTGAGACAATCCAGCTCATTAAGGAAGCAAGAGATCTCTACACCTCAGGCAAGCTAAGACTACATAAATTTCCAACAGCAAGAAAGTATTGAAATCAACACCAAAGGAAGAGTGTACTTCCACTCACGTAAAGAGCTTTGTTTTGTTCAGTGGTGTGTGTCCTCTGATGACTTCCAACTTAGGGTCACTGTCAAAGACTACCCACCGACCAAAATGTCTATCCACAGTCATTTCCATCTATAACCTGTCCTAGTTCATAGTTCCTTTCGCCCCCCCAAAGATAGGAATGCAAGAAGTTTGACAAGATCTGGCTTTCACCGACATGTCAAGCATCCAGCTTGACATGTGGTTATCAGGCATTACCACAAGAAGGTGCGTCCTCAAGGAAGAGGGATAATTGTAAATGAATTGCGATCCAATTTGAATGTGGGACATAGGATGCAGCGTTGAAGGTGTTTCACATAGTATACAAAGTATAGAAGAAACACACAAGATCCAAAGAAATGACACCTGCTTTCTGTGTGACATGATGGCTATTATAAATAACTATTTATAAAAGAACTGCAGGTGCAGGTCATGGCAAAGGTGGAGGAATAAGTACAACCTTAATATTCAGACAGATATCGGGAAGAGTAACAGACGTGTATCTCATCACTAATGGAGAAACGTAAAACATTTAATTAGCAGGTCGACCTTAGACTCACACCACTTAGCCAGTCTATCTTGAAAGGCCGTAGAGGACCATTCTGACCATTCTTGAAGCACTAAAGTCACTAAGTTAAATAAATCAATCAATAACAGAAGAGCCACAGTGTCTTGCATGATAGATGATAATGTTTGTATTTAGTGTTTTTTGTTCATATTGCCAACACGTTTGTGTGCATTTTAAGCAAATGATTGTATTCTAACAGCTCTATAGGCCTGTGGGGGCAGGGGGTAGGGACGGGCCTTTTTAATGACAGGTGTGTCCAAGAGTGAGGCAAAAAAAGACTGTGTGTGTGTGTGTGTGTGTGTGTGTGTGTGTGTGGGTCTGTGTGTTGTAATGGAAAAATACAATATGACCCCTTCTGTATCATATTGTTGACCCTAAAGGAGGGTGTGAGACCAGACAAAGCCATATTACGCCCATGCAAACTTCTCTTTCTTAGGCACAGAGTGCCCTTGTTTACACCTTACGTATGTGTTAGAGAATGTGCAACCTTGACTGTGGAGTTTGCTAAAAAAGGTCTAGGGTTTTGAAGCTTTTGGAAGGTGAAGCTGACAGGGGACAATAAACAAACTGCGAAGGAACTTCCTAAGCGTGTAGGGGTGAAAGAATGTAAAAAAGATGAAAGAACAGATCATACTACTGAAATGCAGTGTTCTTTGTATCCCTCAGTATCCAAGTTGGATCCTGACCTGGATGTTCCTCCCCCATGCCAAGTGAACACAGTGTGGGTGAGCCAACCAGTCCACTCCACGAGTATGCAGATTCGTCTTTCACCAAGATCTCCGCATCCACCAACTGCACCATCGATGCCCGCCTCAGAAGCATCTTGCGGCCCTGCAGAACCATCCACGTCAACTTCGGTACCAAAATTCGAACAGTTACCACTCCCAGGCCCACCAGGCACAGTGACCAGTCCAGTCTCAAGTCGTACCCAGTCAAGACACCGAACAAGCCATGGCCGGAGACCCTCACATCCAAATGCCGATGGTAGAAGTGGCAGACCCGGAAGGACGCATGCTGGTTCATTGACTGTGGTCTGAGGCAGACATAACGACTGCAACGGAACAGCCTCCTCAATGGACTGCTGCCCGACATCAGCTCATGTGTGAAACAGTCTTGTATCGGCTGGGAGGAAGGCCGTCTGGCTGACATTCGCAAACATGCTCTCCACGCTGAAACCTACCTGAAGTCAAGACAGCACAAACAGAAGGAGAAGTCCGAGAAAGAACTCCACATGGCTCCTATGACCATGTACCAAGCTGACCAAAATGGATCGGGTGGAGGAGGAGGCTGGCAAGGTGGGAGAGGGCGTGGACGAGGTCGAGGAAGAGGTAGAAGTGGCTAAGGCAGTGGACCGAGCACTAACGCCTGCTACCATTGCGGAGAAGATGGACATTGGGCCATTAGCTGTCCCAAGTCAGAGGCTGCCACAGGGGGTGATTGACTCGGTGGCAGGGAGGAACCGAAGGGAACGGATTCCAATCAGGATGAACCGATAAGTACAAATGACACACACACAGACACATTACCCTTGGTCTTACAAGCTATCGATAATTTAGAAACTCAAACTCACCCTAAGGTTCCCTATATGAAGTATGACTTACCAGCATTCAAAGTCTTGCCAGTGCTCACTATATGGGTTAAAGGCAGAGTGATTGACTTTCGTGTAGACTCAGGGGCTACCTACTCAGTTATCAAAGAAAGTGAATTCGGTAATGATTCACCTAAGATGAGTGTGCGCTTTTGTACGTTCAGTGGGTGTCTCTGCTATCTGCACAAAAGAGCATTTTACTGTTCCTCTCTCATGTAGAGATGGACAGAAGCGCCTCAAACATGCTTTTCTGCTCTCATCTTACTGCCCTGTAAATTTACTGGGATGAGATTTAATGTGCAGATTGGGAATTGGCTTATCTTCTACGCCCGAGGGCATCAAAATTGTTAAATACATCTCACCAGAGCCTGACACCTTGTGCATGATACAAAGCCAACCCAAGGGTCTATTGTATGCCTACGAGTGGAAATTCCAAAGGGGGGGTGTCCCGCAGTTGTTATTGCAAAAAGCGAGTGAAGTCATCTCTCCAGTTGGTACTGAGTTAATGGCCATAGACAGTTTGCATTGTACTGTGCACATCAGCTTGGGTCCAGAGTCGGAATTTGAGGTTAACTGGTTCAAAAGTGTTAAGGGTGAGAACTTAAAGCTCTCCTACTTGTACTGGTCTGACCATAAGTGTGCTTCAGCAGTGACCTTAAGTCAATCACAAAGCGCTTATTTTAATGTTGAAAACTCCATCCCACATGTTTCACTGTCCAAAGGTGTCTCAGACCACTGGCAAGATTTGGGCCTGTTTGTTAAGGACTGTTCCTCTGCTACCGATTGGTCCCCAACTCAAATTTCGGGGGTCTCAATCAGTAAAATTGCAGGTGCTTACCGCTGCCAATTTTCTTCCACTGTGCATGTTCAACGTACAGTTGAAATTGTTTTACCTTTTGAACAGTCTTCAACCTATTTATCATTGGCTGATGCAGAGACAATCCCAGCCCTAGCCAGTGTTCAATGAACTCTTTGGGTGCAGGGAAAACATGATGTGGGTTTGATTAAAAACTGTGAACCGGTCGTTATTGCTCCTAAATCTACTTTCAGTCCATGCCAACCTCAATATCCGCTTAAACAAGCAGCAACTGATGGTATAACTCCAGTGTTTAACTCATTGCTCAAAGCTGGGGTTATTGTTGCGTGCGATGACTCTCCAGTGCGCACACCAATTTTTCCAGTACGTAAAGCTACTGAAAAGGGACAATCTGATGATTGGTGCTTTGTTCAGGACTTACAGGCAGTTAATTGTGCTGTACAGCCCCGTACTTCTAACGTCCTGAATCCATACACAATTTTGTCTCAAGTGCCATCTGATGCACAATGGTTTTCTGTTGTCGATTTGGCTAATGCTTTTTTCAGCATTCCTGTCCATCCAGACAGCCAATTTTAGTTTGCATTTAATTTCAATGGTAAGGGGTATACTTTTACTCGGTTGTGTCAGGGCTATTGTGAATCACCCACCATTTACAATGATGCTCTTTGTCAGAGCTTACAGCCTCTCCAACTCTCACCGCAGACTGTTTTGATTCAGTATGTGGATGATTTATTAGTATGCAGCCCGACCAGAGAACAGTGCGAAAATGACACTGTCCTTTTATTGAAACATCTCGCAGCTGATGGTCATAAAGCTAGTCTAAACAAACTTCAGTTTGCGCAAAAACAAGTTCTCTTCTTAGGACATCTAATCTTTGCGCAGGGGAAAACTCTCTCCCCTAAACGTATCGAGGCCATTAAGAACATCCCTAAGCCTGTCACGAAAAAAAAGTCTTGTCTTTCCTGGGAATGTGTTCCTACTGCAGGACATTCATTCCTAACTATGCCATCCTTGAAGCTCCTGTGGCTGTGGCCGCTGCTGAGAAAGCAGTTTTGGCCTCTAGGGAACATCGTATTTATCCCCATAAAGACTCTCGTTCCTTTCTCTCCGGGTAGACCTGAGGAGGATGGGTTCCCCTTTTGAGTCTTG
>JBBPCZ010120713.1:0-10218 GCA_037974445.1 Brycinus macrolepidotus | reverse complement strand
GTACAAGTATATACATATATATATATATATATATATATATATATATATATAACCAAATACATGTATATATAACCATATATAAGTCATAAGATACAAAGTGATAAATATGTGTAGATTTTATTCCACACCCCTCTTTATATGTGTAGATGATAAAAAATGGTAAAGAACATTGTATTGTTCGCACAATTTTAAAATGGTTGACTGCCAGATTGTTAGATGCTCAAAAAAAGGATCTAACTCATCAAAAAAGAGCAGAATTTATGTCTTAAAATCTTAAAATTTACGAGCGGGTCCCTCACTTATTGCCAAGGAATGTTAACTTGGGGTCTTTGAAGAGAAACTGGGAAGAAATATGAACTGCATGGGACCTCCTTGAGAGTTTTTGAAGAAGGGTATCATCACTTTACACTAAATTCTTGCAATAGCTTGAATGATGTCTTGTCTCAAGAGTGAGTGAGAGCTTATTCTGCAACAGGTTTGAAGAACTTCTTTTACAAAGTGTTTTCTTTGTAAGTGACAAAAGTAAACACAATGAATTGGCTCATTATTTGACACAACAATGGTTTCATCATTTACAGCCAGTGATGTGTATCCCATATTATCGGAATGTCTTTGTTAGTCTAACAAGGGTGAACAGTGTTCATCTCTTAGCTGGAATGTATTTTGTTAACAACTGCGTGACACAACATGCTGGTATTGCAGGTTTGGGCAGAATTATCCTTTATGGCCTGGAGGCCACGGCTAATTGCACTTTGTTTTGGATGTTTAAGACAGCCTGGAGAGCCTCCGGTGGAGAACGGCTGGATCCCCTACCTCGGCTGCGCCCTGCAGTTCGGGGCGAACCCGCTGGAGTTTCTCCGCAGCAGGCAGAAGAAGTACGGGCACATTTTCACGTGCAGAATCGCCGGCCAGTATGTCCACTTCCTCTGCGACCCGTTCTCCTATCACTCCGTGATCAGGCAGGGGAGGCACCTGGACTGGAAGAAGTTCCACTTTGCAGCTTCTGTCAAGGTAAAGAAAGACCTGTTTTTCAACAGCCTCAGACTTTATGACAATTAAGGTATGGATGAGCAATGCAAAGACAGAATAATTGGCCTTTGTTTGATACAAAACAGTCCACCTAACACACCTAGAGGCGATACATCATCTGCTTTGCGTAACATCTTGTTTGGATGGCATTTCTGAAATCACTGCACATAGAGCAGTGAAATCACATCAAAACTGATTAAAGCAGCCTTGATGGCACCTGGCATTCACTGAAATAAGCCTTTAAAATGTTTAAGACTGGTCACATGATTGGTTTACTTTGGTCCCATGAAGACTTATGAATACTGTTGCCAATACTGTTTACCTGCATTCTCTTAAAAGGATGCCGCTTTGGTCCACTGAAGAACCATGTCTGAAAGAGATTCATGAACTTTTGAGTTTTAGGAGACCTTCACATACTGTAATGGTTCTATATTAATTTAAGGATTCTTCCTAGAACTTATAAATATGTGAAGGTTCTTTAAAATGTTTTTTATACTGACAAAACCAAATACTGAACGTTGCTTTTTGGCACCTTTTTTTTTTAGAGTGTTAAGCGTTCTATCTAGCACCAAAGCCAATTATTTGGTTTGTTGCAATAGCGGAACTATATGGATACAATACTATATGGAACCATTTTTAAACAGGTTCTCGATGGAGAATGAACATTTAAATAAGTATAGAACCCTCTGGGTATTTAAGTGGCTCCTTGTGTTGTCATGGCTCTTTATTACTAGTTTTTACTAATGAACCCTTGAAGAACCGTAATCAAATTGAGTCACTGCACAGTAGATCTACGTACACCTCTACTATTTAATAGCCTACACTTACAAAAATAAGTGTTCTTAAATGGTTCTTGGATTGGACATATGGTTTTAGGCAGAAAGTTAAATCTGTTTTGAACTTTAACGTTCAGTAACATACACAAACAAGAACTATGGTTCGAAAAGTTCTAGAGGGAATCAAAAGTGGTTCTTCTATGACATCCCTCCAAAGAACCCTTTTGAAAATGGTTTGCACATGTTCCTCCAGGCATTTGGTCATGAGAGCATGGACCCAAGCCACGGTTACACTACAGAAAACCTGCACCAGACCTTTCTGAAGACGCTGCAGGGTGAAGCTCTGCCGTCTCTGATTGAGAACATGATGGAGAACCTGCAGAGCGTCATGCTGCAGTCCGACAGGGTTAAAGCCAGCCGCTCTGAGTGGGAGGTGGACGGCATCTTCACCTTCTGCTACAAGGTCATGTTCGAGTCCGGCTACCTCACTCTGTTTGGTAAAGAGCTGGATGGAGATCAGAGCATCGCCCGCCAGCAGGCTCAGAAAGCCCTGGTCCTCAGCGCTCTCGAGAACTTCAAAGAATTTGACAAGATTTTCCCTGCACTGGTCGCTGGCCTGCCCATCCACGTGTTCAAAAGTGGCCACAGCGCCCGAGAGAACCTGGCCAAAACCATGCTGCACGAGAACCTCAGCAAACGCACCAAGATCTCCGACCTCATATGTCTGAGAATGCTGCTCAACGACACGCTCTCCACTTTCAACGAAAAAAGCAAGGCCAGGACACACGTGGCCATCCTGTGGGCTTCCCAGGCCAACACCTTACCAGCAACCTTCTGGACCCTCTTCTACCTCATCAGGTAAAACTTCTGACATAGATGGTGCCGTAAGCCATTTGCAGTTTGCGTCGCTTTGCTAAATGGGCCTCCATGTCGGTGCAGTTAGCTCACCAACCACAAACAGAAACGAGTGAACATACTTATTTCAAATAATTATATTATCATCAGATCATAGAGCTGCACTCTGATCTGTAGTAAAATTAGATAACCGAAGGTTGGCAGCAGGACTTGTGCAACAGTTAGCTATCCAGTAAGCTAACAGCAGTTATCAAGCTTTAATTAATTTAATGCTTTCCGATTTTAAATAATCAAAGTCGCACTTTAATTCTCTGGTGAGGCCACAGGCGTTTGTGGGCGGGAGTCCTTAAGAGTGTACCTGTCCTCTTTTTCTCTCTCTCTCTGGGTGGTTAGGGTGGTCCTCCCTCTCCCCCCATCACTCAGCATAAATGTCCTATCACTGTCTCTCTTCCTGGATCAGAAGGGTGGTCCTCCCTCTCCCCCATCACTCAGCATAACTGTCCTCTCTCTCCCTCTCTTTTTGTTGATTAGGGTGGTCCTCCTCTCCCCCCATCACTCAGAGTGATGCTAGCTAGTGTGTTATGGCACGTTTTATATTTCATTTTTCCCCAATTTGTTAAACAAGCAAATAAATTGTGCACTAAAATTAGCAGGAAAAATCCCTATTTGTGTTCTCTGAAGATGTATGCATGAGAAGCAAGAACTTAATATCTCTTAGAAAACCAACAAAACACATTAGTATATGTATTATGTTTATGGAGAAGCAATATATTGCCTATGCATCAGTTTCTTGCGTGGCCAGCCGTTACCCCTCAGCACAGTAGTTCCTCCCCAGAGTTATCAGTGAACACATTAGAAACTGCTGATAGCGGTCAAGGTTAATTGAAGTGTTGGAGATAAGGGGCCGTGGATGGCTCTTGGCAAACACCTCTACTGTACTGATTATACAGGTGAAGGTCACATCCTTGGCTAATAGTCATTTATTGGTGTAACACGTTGACAGCAATGTCATTCTTGAAACAAGAAAATAAAACACGAAAATAAAAGTGATCATTTAGCCAGAAAGCAAATTTGCTCAGTTGTTGCCTTTAGCTGAATGCAGATAGCTTCTGCTGCTGTTTTTAGCTATGCTAATGTTCTTCAGTCTATGTTTATAGATGACAGTGAGTCATATAGTGTTAGAAACCACATAAGCAAGAGGTTAATGATGGTTTAGGCCTGCAGTTAGCATTGTACTAATTGGTGGGAGGCTTTCATTACTTGTTAGCAATGCTGAACTAAAGAAGCGACTAAAGCAGATCCACTATATTCGCTTTAAGTTGAAAAATGTGTCTATTTCTGTAAAAATGTTAACTTTTTATACATAAATGTTAAAGATCTGCCTGTTTTTAGATGCCCAGCAGCAATGAAGGCAGCCAGTGAAGAAGTGAGGAAGATTTTTGAGAGCTCCAACCAGAGAGCCGATCCAAAGGACCCCCGTCTTGTCCTGACCAGAGAACAGCTGGACAACATGCCGGTTCTCGGTAGGAAATGCTACACTGCCAAAAACGGTGGTGCTTTGTATTTTTAACCAAATTTGTGGTCGGGACAAAAAGAACAGAACCTACTAACACAGAGTGTGTAATGAGAACACACACGGTCTGAAGTAAACCACATGGCTTGTTTATCAGTTAAGTATTAAATCTAGAGTTTTCCCCAGTGTGTTACAGTAATAAAATAAACAGTAATTGGGTGTTAAAAAGTGAACAAGTGGGAGGACCTGTATTTAGAAAATCAACAAAAACTGGTCTATTGACTGGGGCCACCTTCATTTTTGCATATGACTGTACCTCTAAAAAGGTACTCGCTATAGACCAATCAGAATGAGTGGCATTGTTTAGGACTCATAGAACACATTATAAGGGTACATCCAGTTTCAGAATGTACCATCTTCAACATGCTCCACATTCACTGACAAGAAAGTTAATCAGAATCAGAATCTGAAAACTTGACTGATCCTGAAGAACATATAAATTCTAAAATAAAAGTCAAATAAAAAACACTCTGTACCAAATTCACAATGCTACATACACAAATGCTGGGTATAAATACTATAGATAAGAAACTTACAGTTTAGTGAATTACTAATAACACAAATGGTGGTTAGGAGACTGTTACTGATCTACTAGAGATCAGTAGGAGATCAGTAATACTGCATAAATCATTCTCTTTTTGTTTTCTGTCCAACAGACAGCATCATTAAGGAGGCGATGAGGCTGTCCAGTGCGTCCCTGAATGTTAGGGTGGCCAAAGAGGACTTCCTGCTCCACCTGGACAACAAGGAGTCATACCGCATCCGTAAGGACGACGTCATAGCCCTGTACCCTCAGATGCTCCACTTCGATCCAGAAATCTACGAGGATCCTCTGGTGAGTGGACAGTAAAAGGTTAAAATATCAAACAGAATTTCAAACTACATGGATGATTTACATATTGGGTTAATAAAAGGTTAACCAGCATTACAACAGGTTATAGTATTAATAATAACCCTTAGAAGTGTAGGTATTATTTTACTGTAGTTATTACTTTATCAATGTATTGATATTTTTTAAATTAATAACATAATTCTATAAATATATAGTTAGGTTTGATTCTTTTTTTTCTGTTCAAAAGTAACATAATCCAGTACAAATTATAATAAAATATCCCCTATTTTATTATAATTATAACTATACCACGGATCATTCCAACCTCGCTGTGTAATTTGTGGAGAGGCATTCGATAGGTGCCAATATCTCCTGAAAATGAACAGGAAATAAAATAATGTCAGAAAATAATGTAAACGCTGACTGGTGGATATTGACATTGTTCCAACTCCAAATTGTTCAGACTGATTGGGAATAATTCGCTTGTATACAGCTTTTGATCAGACGTCCTGAATATCATAGCATTCACCTCGCAACACCTAGCAACCACCTGGAATACCATAGCAAACACCTAGCAACAAACTTTTCTAGTTGTGTAAATTTGGTTTGGATTGAAAGTTTAGAATCTGCAGGTTCCAAACAATTTCTCCACTTTTGTCAATGAGCTTTGGGTCAGAAATAAACTAAATGTAAGAAGAGAAGGCATTAGAACAGAGTACCGAATTCGTAATTAGGGTTAATCTATTAAATATCATATATGACCTGTCACAAATGTTGATCTACACAGCATTTAAGTGATCCCATTTCTTCACAGACGTACAAGTATGACCGGTACCTGGATGAGAACGGGCAGGAGAAGACAAGTTTTTACAGAGGAGGCCGCAAACTGCGCTATTATTACATGCCCTTCGGCTCCGGGGTCACTAAGTGTCCTGGCCGATTCTTCGCCGTTCACGAGATTAAGCAGTTCCTGTCGCTGGTGCTGTCCTACTTTGAGATGGAGCTGCTGGACTCTGCAGTGAAAGTGCCTCCTTTGGACCAGTCCCGCGCTGGACTGGGCATTTTACAGCCCGTTTACGACGTCGACTTCAAATACCGACTCAAAACTCATTAGCAGTCTCACACTTTGTTCGTATTTATTGACTGTTCTGAGAATTGTGAATAGCATATTGTTTTGCTTTTGTTACGTTGTATCTAGACATACAAATGATTGCTGTTGCTTGTTAATTGAATGTAAATTGAAACTGTACACTCCCTGAATGACCTCCTGGGCAGCTGTCGCCTCAGAAAGCTAAAATGTGAACGTTTCAGGCCGAACCAGTATTAAAGATACTCATATCCACTATGGAGGGGGAATTCCAAGGACTTTTTCAAAATTTCTGCATTCCTCATTGGTTGAAGTAAAGTCATTCAGAGTGGGTTTGTCTGAAATGGTTCACTGTAGAGAAACTTACTGACTCAGATTTCTTTACAGTGGTGGTGAATGGAACCAGACGTCTATAAATATAACCATTTTATTTACAATCCAAACTCACCAGTGAACCTACACGTGTCTTCTGAGTGATTACATGTGATGATGTTGATGGTAAAACACTCGCAAATCTGAACTAAATCAGTTTTCTTTGGGGACTGTTTTGCCTCACAGCGCCATCCACCATGAATGGGTTTAGTTTTAGACCAAAATCTTCTCAAAACTCTGGTAAAACGACGTCTCAGACATCAGGCAGCGCATTCATAACCATTTCATGTAATAACTTTCTGTGAGGAGCTTTTAGAGGCAGACGTCTGGTTCCATTCACCTCCACTGTGAACAATTCTGACTCTGTAAGTTTCTCTAGAGTTTCTGGAGAATTTCTCACCAAACCCACTTTGAATGTCTTTTAATTATGACAGATTTAATTATACTATTAATTATGCAGAACTTTTGGAAAATGGGTGGAATTCCTCTTTAAATGACCAGGGAGACAAAGCTTTCTTGTGACAGCAATGAAATGTGTGTAGTTTTGTCGATTATTTTCCTGTTCTAATTTGAAGTGGTGCATTTTAAAGTCATCCATCATGATTAATGATAATATCAGCACTTTGAAAGCTGTTTTAGATGAAACCTCATGGCTCTTACTGTTATCAGTAATATTTACTGCCTGTGGGCGATGAGTTTCTAGTGGCTGGACCCCTACAGCTGTTATACTAGTCCAGATAGACAGTAAGAAACACTGTACATGTGCTGTGCTTATTTTAATTTAGAATTAATGCCATTATGCTATACTAGCACTATTACAAGAAACCTCTGGTAAAGGTTTATACAGACTGATGTCTCTTCTGTGCTGAAATGTGACAATTTCTTCAGAACTGTATGTTTAGCACTTGGACACTTGTCACAATTTTCACACTTGCTGCTTGTAGAATCTACTTAAAACTATTTATGGTAGATCGTAGTGTCAGTTTCTTTTTTAAATTGCATATCCACCCTCACTCACACTCTCCTTGCTGTAAACATGCCTTCAAAATCCAAAATATATGCTGAAAATATAAATATATTACTGCATATTCCACTGTCATAAAGGGATTGTCCAGTTCTTGGTATGTTATATATTATCATAGAAGGGATTTAGCTAAACCATATCTATTTTCAACACACAAATTCTCATTTTCGTCAAAAACATACAAACGTGACAAAATAATGGAAACAGCAGGCCTAGTGTTTGTATCAGTAATACGAAAAAAGCACCTTCCATCTTCAGGGTCGCCTCTGCTCTCATAAATCCTGTAATGGGCTTTTTGATGTATTTCTAGCATGAAATTGAGCCATTCTTCAAGAAGCACAGAGGTACTGTCACACTGGACAGCAGGGAGTAGAAAATATGAACTAAAGGGTTTCTTCTCCTCTCTTATACCAAAGAAAAAACCCATCCAGATAGAAATATAAGAACCAAAGTACCCCAAGCTTGTTCATTTGCAGTGCTGATTCTTTTTTGACTGATTTTCTGATTTTGTTCTCATCCATTAATGAGATCAATTTTATTATAAACATTTTTACTTCTCTTTTTCAAAGTACACAATCAATAAACATTATTAAACAGCAATTATTGTACATTCCCTGTCCAGTTTATCAGAAACACCCACCTCATATTTCCACTATACAGGTGTGCAGTTACTGACTGGTCCATCACAGTGGATCAGGCCCCATGTACCCTATTCATTAGTTTCTGGCCACAGGACGACTAACTACCGACTTTTCACCTGGAACTCTTGACTTTGGCCAAAATCTCTAATCGATTTGATTCGAAGAAATACAAAAAAAATCAGTTAGTAAAGAGAGAACCTGTGGTTCAGTGAAAACCTTCCATCCAGCCAGGAACAGCTGTCCACGGCTCACTCTCTCATATCTAACACCGGGATGGAAAATCAGATCGAAACATTTTACACATGGACTTTTTGAGTCACTCAGAGTGGGTTTGTAAAGAAATCTACAGACTTTGAGACTTTCAGAAACTTTCACACGTCCTGCAAACCTTTTTGTGTGCCCTCTGTGTGCCCTGTTCTGGAAACACACACACACACACACACACACACACACACACACACACAAACAAGGTGCTGGACTGTTTCCAAACACTTTTTAGCCAAGATGCTGAAATCAGGCGAACATACACACCATGAAGTTCTAATGTCCAGAATATAAAAATAATATCTGGAAGAAGTTTTAATAAAATTAATATCTAGAATACAGTTCTGCTAAAATTAATATCTAAAATAAAGTTGTAATAACAGTGAGATCCAGAATGAAGTTCTAAAAAATAATCCAGAATTAAGGTATAATAAGTTTAATATAAGAAATAAGTTGAATGATATTCTAATGAAATGAAGGGCTGGAACTAGTTGTGATAAAATTAACATCCAGAATGAAGTTCTAGTAAAATACTATCCAGAATGATATTCTAATGATATTAATATCCCAAATAAAATTCTAATAAAATGAGTATCTAGAATGAACTTCTAGATACTAGAAACAACACCAAAGACAGAGGAGACAACATTAGAAACTGGAGAAACAACATTGAAGACAGGAGAAGCGTCGCTAAAGATTGGAGAAACGTTTATGGTCCTGTGGAGTAAACAAGCAACAATCTTTCAACCCAGCAGCGCCTCTGTGTGTTAACGGTATGGTTGTTTATCAGACACAGGTTAAACAAATCTGGAGAAACAACAAAAGAAACTGGAGAAATGACACTAATGTAATGTTCTTCATATGTCTTTTCTCCTGTTTTCTTGTCTGTTGTTGTTGTCTACGTTCTCCATATGCTTTTGTTTACCTTAGCCATGTGTCTGTGTCTCCATGTGAGTCTGTTATTATTTTGGTCTTAGCCCCGCCCCCTTGTTATCCTGCTCACCTGTCTCCTCCCTTGCTCAGGTGTTCTCAATTCCCTCGTTAGTGTAAATACCCCTGTTTCAGTCTGTGTGTGTTGGTTCTTTGCGTTAATACTTGTTTATTCTTTGCGTTTTTTGACACCAGTGTTATTGGGGTTTTTTCTTTGGGCTTGGTATTTGTTGAGGATTCTGTGTTTTGTGACCATTTTGGCCCTGTTTATCTCTGTTTATCCCTGCATCTAATTTTCTGTCCTGTTAATAAACTCTTGTTCGGGTTTACATCCATCTCCTCATCTACGTCGCTACACACAACTCGAGACAGGAGACACAACAAAAGTCTGGAGAAACAACACTAAAAGCTGGAGAAATAGCAAAGACAGGAGAAAAAAAATATTACAGACTGGAGAAATGACCTTAAGGACAGGAGAAACACTAGAAACTGGAGAAACTTAAGACTGGAGAGGTGACACTAAGGACAGGAGAAACAACACTAGAAACTGGAGATATCTTACTAATGACTGGAGAAACAACACCAAAGAGGAGAAGTCATTACAGCTCATTGCAGTTACATGGCTGGGTAAGTTATTTACCTTACCCTAAACTCTGTTTAAAGCACCAAGACAGCCTAAAGGGGACAAACCACAACTGCTTGTAGCGCTAAGGCCTCAATGAAACAATACATAGACTTTAATATGGAGTTTCTGTGGAAATTTGTGGCCATTCATTCTGTAGAGCATTTATGAGGTCAGGCACTGATGTTGGATGAGAAGGCCTGGCTCACAATC
>JBBPCZ010120712.1:0-27872 GCA_037974445.1 Brycinus macrolepidotus | reverse complement strand
CTGGGTCCATGTTGAATGTCTCGTCTTCTTGAAATCAAGCCAGTCTACCAGCTCGTGCTGCTAATTGACGCGCACTCTGTATGTGCTTATGAAATCAAGTTTAGTAAAAACACTTGCTCTAAGCAGTTGCTCTATGGCTGCTGCAGCTAAGGGTAGAGAATAGCAGTATTTCACCATGAGTGAATTGAGACCTCTAAAATTAATGCATGGCCTTAGAGCTCTGTCTTTCTTTTGCAGCCAGTTGAGGCTGGAGATGATGAAGGGTGAATGAAACGGTTTCACTCATATCTTAGCAGGAGAAAGGGGATATACACGACTGCATGGGGAGATGCACCATGCTAGCAGTTCAATAGTGCAATCACTGGGCCTGTGAGGAGGTCGACATGTGCTAAAGATTTTATTCAGGTCGTGGTAAACCTGGGAGATTTATTTACTTCTGGACTCTTAATACTAATGTAAGCACAGGGTAAGTGGAGGCAATTCTGCTTTCTAATTTGGGCCAGGAAATAACAGGGTTATGTGGGTTTTTATCCAAGGAAGGCCCAGGATGATTTTATCATTCAGGGCCTTGATGAGAAAAAATGGCAAATTATCTGTGATTTTCTCCTACAATTATGGTCAAAGGTGCTGGGATTTGAGTTATGGACCCTGCTCCTGCAGGTATACCATCTAGGGCATAGACTGAGTGAGTGCCATGGTTTTATTTTGCCATTGAAAGAAAGGGCTAAATCTTCATCTAGAAAATTTCCTGCAGCTCTGTAATTTCGAGTCCTGATAACAAGAGAAGATGATTGGTTTTGGGAAGTCTGAGAAACAGTCACAGGTTTTGTAAAAAGGGATGAGGAATTATCAAGGCCTACATCTGAGTTAGAAGTGTTAGAAATTGCAGGCTTATTAGGACATTCTGTGACCAGATGTCCTTCTTCACCACAATAAAGGAACTAACCCGTTCTATTGCCTCAGAGCTCATAGGCGAGTACACTCCATTTGCATAGTTTCAGGATGTGCCTTCTTCTCGCACTAAGAATATTGTACAGACTACTAGACAAGCCTTAGAGCAAATCTAACAGGTTGTCATCTCTGCACATTTCCACTTCCTCTTGCAAACTCTTATGAAATACTGTTCATTCAGGGAACAATTGAATACTGCTTTGATCTTGGATTCAAAATCATGGAGAATCATTTTATTATATGAGTCTTACATCAGCCACAGCCTTCAACATGTCACAAACACTGGGCTCTTGAATTTCACTGTGTCCAGTGACTCCAAATAGGTGGCAAGGTAGAATGCATGACAGTCTAATACTATACAATACTATAATCTACCTACCATGACAGATTTTATATTTTTGCTTTTCATTTTATAAGGAGTAAGATTCTACACTCCTGCATGAATGAACACAGCCCAGGAAGAGATCTCTTCGACAGTCCTGCCGAGGTACGGTTTTAGGCTATACAGCCTGTCACACGAAGCCACTGTCTTAACCGCAGTGGTACAGTTTCAGCGCTCCTCAAGCCTGCACAGAGAGAACTGGAAAGTAAACAGTCACTTTGGCATAGATAAGTCCAAAGGAGCCTAGCGCCACTATGCTAGTGGCTGATGTCCTGAAAGCTTCAACATGAATACGAACCCAAAGACGAACACAGCAGGAAGGTAGCAGATACCAGGATGTTGGATGGTGACCATGCCATAACTCTCTAGGTTGGCAGCCCTCTTATACACAGACACAGATAGAGCCAACCAATCACACGACGCAAACTATCAAACTCCAAACAAGCAGCAGTTAACTCTGATCACACACACACATGGACCTGCCACCGGTAGCCTAGCAACCCAGCTAATTAGCTTAGTGCTAACAGCTGAGCTGCTTGACTACTGGTAGCCACACTCACGACAACAGATGACATCATCACTGCGTGTCCAGGCCTGCACGTGGTCAAAACTCGGGGTACGGACTCCGAAAGGGGCGTGACCGAGGCGGACCAGACGTGACACACACACGATTACTCCAGCAGGATCGATTGGGAGCAATTTACACATCATCTCACTGCTTCAGCTACATGTATGAACCTTTTCTTGCAAAACTAGTCCACCTCAAAAACACCCCCCAGTGTTTAATTTGCATTTAGATCTGGGCTTTCCCTTGACTAATCCAAAACTAGACCAGAATGTTTTCTTTTTCTTGAGATTTTTACTTGAGGATTGAGGACGCATTTCAAATTGCTGTCCTAATTTTCCTAGCTTTAATGTTTCTTTGACAAAGGCTACATTCTCTCACTAATTCATAGTAATTTCTGCCTTTGAATCAACTCATGTACTTGAATTCTCAATCTAATATATCTAATGAATCAAATATATTGATTAATAGTCATTTTTTGTCACTACTTCTTGCCCAACTATGTGCAAGAAGACAAATGCATAAAACAAACTTCCCACTTCAGACTTCTTTTATTGCTGTTCTGACAAAATAAATCAATAATAATTGATTTGAATTGTGTTCAGAATGTATGGACGCGCCCAAACAGAAAACACAGCAGCACACAGAAAGCTTCAATGGCACATGCTGATACATGCAGCTGGTGGCCTAGTGGTTAGGGAGCTGCCCTAGATATTAATGAGTTAAAGTGGACAAAGCCAAAGTTTCTCATGGTAGTGCTGTCAGTTCATTCCATTAGGCTAAGAGAAGTTGGATTTACGTCAAAGACAAATACATTTATGAGCATCTTGTTGAGTAACACATTTTGAAAGCAAAAATTTTCACAATATGTTAGAGGGCTGTGTAACATTGTTCAAGTAAAATCCCATTAGATATGTATTCCAAAGCATTATGAAAAACAGCACATTTGTAAGAAGGTTTCTTACTTTCTCACCCTGCTGATCATAAGTACTTCAGCTTCAGTGCAGTGTGCTGATCCACACCACATTCCCTGCTCTATTTACATGTAACACTTTTGCTGGCTTTCACGTATCAAACACATAATTGATCTCAAAGCATTTTAATGGTTGTTCTCATCTTCAGAATCCTGTGTCAAAATATCTCTTTTCTCTATATGACAATAGTATTTGTAGATCCAAAGTCCTGGCAGCAATCATGCTGATAATCCTGAAATGAATCTAACAAGTGGAATCAGAAGAACTTCTGACATCTCAGCGATCTCTGGCCATTAATTCTCTTGGAGTTTCCTCCAGGTACACAACCGTATACAATCCTGTGATTTGATTTTTATAACAGAATAAAAACTGCAACACTACACACACATACATACACACACAGACATGCATGCTCATACTTGCGCACTGTACTTTCACATTTGGCTGAGGTTTCATGAGCATATATGTTCAGGTCATGCTCATAATATTTTACTAAGAAGGCCTGAAGGTCTTCACTTCTTTTTCTACAAGAAAAAAAATGCATGTGCAGCTACTGAAATGCTACTCTTAACAGAATATAAGTGTAAGGATAAATAATTTAGCATTCTTCTGGAACAACTATCCACAATGAATACTAATAGCAGATGGTCAAGCATTTGCCTAATTATTGGATTAAACCCTAGCTTATGACTGCCCAGTTCATTCATGTAAAAGTGTTTAGAATGTGCTTAGTCTGTGAAGACCAGCCATGAAAAGACAGACTAGTCCAAGGTGATTTGACTTTTGGTAAACACTCTTCTATGTAGTTTTATTATTCTTGCAACAGTGAACTAAAAATATTGATTTAGACTTAGAAACGGTTACATTTACCAAAAAGTTGCTTAAATTTGTCATTTTATACCATTTTTAATATTATCATTTAGCCAACTTGATTGCAAAATTTGAAACTCTGAATGATCATAATGATATGATTTTTTGTCATTTTTTTAAGCTTTTATTTTCTGGTAGAACTTTGAGAGAAATATCTGTGAGAGATATTGGATTAGGCGGTGGTTTAAAGGTGTTAGTAGCTACTGCAAGTAGGAATTCAGTCAATCATTCAAGCCCCATTAGCATTTGCTAAAATATAGCACTGCAGCTAGCGCTGGCATTAGGAGCTATGAGCGGCAACAATTCATTCAAGCAATGTAAGTATTTGTACTAGTAGTTAGACTAGTCACCAAACAATGCAGAAAGGACTTGCACATTTTACAGGTCAGCAGCTCAGACATCCATTAGAGAGAGAGAGAGAGAGAGAGAGAGAGAAGATGACCCTCCAGTGCCCAGTTTCACTTGTGAAGTGAAAGTATGTACTGCCGGTTTCTGTTTATTTATTTATTCATTATTTATTGTTTTAGGCTATGGAAAGGAGCCCCTGCTAAAAATCTCTGATTGGTTTGAGGGGTCATTTGACATCAACATCTTCCAATACAGCACTGACCAACCCAAGTCCAACTGAGGAAACCCAAAATGGCAAAAATCTCTAAACAGAAATGATCAGTGTTTCTGGTGGCACTGTAATCAGATTGTTCAATATCTTGTCAGAGGAGAATCAGGTACAACTCAGTCAGCCCTCATTAGTCAGTTAATTTAGCTAAATATAAATTTCTAAATTTCCTTGCTGAAGAACATAAAATAATATTACCCTTTATTTGTCCCACAGGAGACTAATACATATTATTATATATTACACATAATTAATAGTTAATATTATACAGGTTTCTTTAAAGATGTGTCATTTCTTTAAATGTGCTTGGAGCAATCGACGAGAAAAGCTTCCAGAGTGAGGAAACACGCAAGCATCATTTATCAGAAGATCAGTGAAAATGATGACTGAGCGAAGAAGTTCTCATTTAATAAATGCATTTATTGTGAAAAACTTGGCTCACCTTATTCTTGAAGCCAACAGGAAACATCAGAGTGGCTGAAATGTTTCAGACCCTCTCTATGCTCCAGAGGGCTGTGTGCCCACCGTACTCTCCAAGGGCGTCACTAAGCCTGATATACTGGGGTATGTGCCTGTTCTCAGTATAGAGCCAGCAGGAAGGGAACATACACAAATGTTTAACAGCATACAAATTTATCTACCAGTGTATAAGAGCAAATCAACCACAGCAGTCACAGTGACACTAACTTATAAAACTGATTAAACTGTTCATCTTCTAAGATTAGGGCTAACAGTAATAGCCTACCAAAAGATAAGATAAGATAAGATAAGATAAACCTTTAGTAGTCCCACAAGTGGGAAATTTGCATTGCCACGGTAGAAAGTGGACAGAAACAAAGAGCAGCAAAATTAAAAACAATGGAATAGAATAAAGTATAATAAAAATACAAATGTGCACTATACAATCTAGAAATGCAAACATAGTATACAAAAAAATATGTGCATGTGTATTGTAAAAATATATACTTATATATACGTAAACTATATGTAAACTTAGTTAAGTATGTATGTACACAGTGAGCATATGTATGTATATATGTACAGCGTGGATATATAAATAAATATTAGAACAATGTGGATATATACACACACACACACACACAAACAGACACACACACACACACACACACACAGGTACACAATGGAGTGACAGATATTGACAAAATACAGTAGTAATTCAACCAAAGAATTGCACATTTAAATGAAAAAAAAACAGATCAAACAAATAAATCAAAGGCATTAGTAAAGGTAGAAATGACAGACTGAACTTTAGAGACAAAGGATCGAATTCTATGCATTCCTTCTGCACTCGCGCGGAACACCTGTGAGCGCCATCTTTACCATTCAAACTCGCACCATACTTTCCTTCCCTGTATGCACACAGACAGAAACGGAAAACTCCTCCTCTCTTTCTCCCGTGTCTTTCTCTCTCGCTCACTCCCTCTTTCAAGTAAAGTCAAGCAGAGCTTTATTGTCATCCCAGCCATATACATATAGTACACAGTGAGACGAAATATCATCCTCCTGGACCATAGGTGCAACATACAGCACAACACACTCACAACACAGACAAACATGAGGGTAAAAAAGGGGGACTGACTTAAAATTGAGCCTATATATGTTTAAATATATCTTTGGATGTGCTATGCCTTAAAAAATAAAATATAAAATTATAAAAATTACTAAGGGAGGGCACAGCAGGGAGACTATAAAGATACAGTATTGTATACAGACCTATAATGTAGATACAGTATGTACAGGTCTGTATACAATACTGTATCGTTATAGTCTCCCTGCTGTGCCCTCCCTTAGTATTTTTTATAATTTTACATTTTATTTTTTAATGTATAGCACATTCAAAGATATATTTAAACACATATAGGTTCAAGTCTAAGTCAGTCCCACTTTTTTACCCTCTTCCTTTAGTTTGTGCAGACGTGTGCACCGCGCATGCTCAGTCAACCTTTCACTCATTAAATTGCTCAATTGCCCTTTCCCATAAATATTCTGATATTAGTTTGCTTGCATTATTTGTGTTTTAGAAATAGATTGTGTCAACAAATGTTTCATTTATTTTCACCAAGCTGTCTTGATTTCGCTCTAATAGTGGTTGATGCCAAAATCTATATCAAAAGAAGTCACATTTGTTAAACCACCTTCAGAACTCAAGTCGTAATATCATCCTTAGGTAGAAATTAGACTGTAATATTTGATCATACTAATGAGACCATATAAATGAGATTGATAAATAAATAAGACTGATTTATTGAATTACTGAGGGCAGACCCCACATACACAATATTGTATTTCATTTTCAAACAAAAGGGATGTTGTCCTCTTAAAAACGTCTTATTTTGCTAGCTTGTGTATCTACTAGCATGTGTATTATTATTTTTTCAAAACAAACGCATAAGTAACACAATGAGAAGACCTGGGAGACAAAGATTTGTCTAAAGCAAATGAGATTTTCTCAGTATACACATAGGTACTTTGGAACTTTGCATGGTCAGACAAATTTTAATAGTCCAAAAAGCCAGAAAGATGCAGCTTTCTGTTTTAACACAGACTGTTCTGACCTCAATCATAAGGGGGGAAAAAAACTGATAAGTAGGCAACAAAGATAGACCAGTGACACAACCTCACAACTGACCAAGAAGTTTGGGCTGTTCCCTCCATATTTTAGAGTGTGCCCCAGTACATTCTGCAGTCTAGAAATGCCCCTGTCACTCTCTGTACTCCTGTAAATGTACTCCTAACAGTATTTATTTATTTGTGTAATTATTTAAGAGTATTTATTTATTTATTTATTTATTTTGTGGATGATATTGCACTGGTTGGTTTCTTATCAAAAATGATGAGCCCCCATTCTGGGAAAAAGGTGTCTGGTTTCATGGTGTGGCGCAAACAACCTGGAGTTGAACACAAAATGCTTTGGAGATGACTATTGATTTAAGAAGAAAATACAACCCACTGCCTTGAATGGAAATTCACAGCTTCACAGTCAGCAGAGCAGAGTCTTACAAATTCAGCTCCCAACCATTCAGCAGGACCTCAAATGAGAGACACATCATTGCAGTTATGAAGAGGGTCCAGCAGCACCTGCAACAGCCTAAGAAATAGGTCCAGTTCTAGACATAATAAAATCCTTCATGATGTCCAAGATATACATGCAAACTTGCAAAAAAAAAAAACATACAAGAATAATTTATAGGCTTGAAAATAACTCAGGAGATGTCAGTTGCATGTGTAAAATAGCATCATTTTGCATAAAATAAATAAAAGAGAAAAGCTAATGCAGTGGAGTAAGTAAAAGTCAGGTTTTCTGCAGTTGACAGTGAAGGACTCTCACCTACTCAAAGGCATTACAATCATTACATTACATTCATTTGGCAGACACTTTTATCCAAAGTGACTAACAATATGAGGACCCATTCAAGTTTCAGGACAGTGTTAGAACCAGAGGAGAGTACCAAGTGCTAAATCTTTATGTAAGAGTAATACAAGTGCATTAGGAAAGGAGACGCTTTCTGAACAGATGAGGTTTTTGAAGTTAGAGAGGGATTCTGCCGCTCTTGCCGGCATAGGCAGCTCATTCCACCAGCGGGGAGCCACAAAAGAGAAGAGTTTGGACTGAGTTTGCCTTGTGCGTAGGGATGACAGAGCCAGACGATGTTCCTTGGAGGACCGGAGGGAGCAAGGAGGAACTGAAGACTGAACGATGGGATTAAGGTAGCCAACCCCAGATGTCACTCTGTAGGCAAGAGTTAGTGACTTGAACTTAATTCGAGCAGCCATGGGTAGCCAGTGTAGGTCAACCAGCAGTGGGGTGACACACAACCTTTTAGGTTGGTTAAAAACCAGCCGAAGTGCAGCGTTCTGAACTAGCTGTAAGGGTCTTACCGTGCAAGCTGGAAGACCCACTAGGAGGGCATTGCAGTAATCGAGGTGAGAGATAACCATGGCTTGTACCAGGAGCAGGTAAGGCCTGATTTTCCTGGTGTAATATGAGGCGAAGCGACATGACTGAGAGACAGAAGCAATGTGGTCAGAGAAAGATAGCCGGTCGTCAATCATAATGCGCAGGTTTCTCACCACCTTGGACGGGGTGAGGAGTGAAGAGGCAATTCTTATATTGATATTGTGACTGATAGAAGGTTTGGCTGGGGTAACCAGAAGTTCCGTCTTGGCAAGATTAAGTTGTAGGTGGTGTACCTCAATACTACTGTATTACCTCAAGAGGAAATCACTATGGAGGCAAATACAGAGATGTCACCCAAACAAGAAAGTCAAAGGCCACAGAAATGCCTGTTGCAAGCTTGACTTAGTTGTTGGCTTGTTCTGACATTGATCAGACATTTAAGATAAATTTTGGCTAAGTTACTGAAACTGAAGCAAGTCCTTTGTTCTCTGAAGCAAAGGTGAGTTTCTTCGTCTTGCAGACAAAAGATTATCGCAACCCCCCTTAACTGTGTCCAGGAAGGTTGACTCAAGAAAGAGAGCATGTGGGGGTTGGCCAGCTTTTATAACCTTCAGAATAGACCCTGTCCCCAGGGGCGGACTCCACCCAATCCACTTGCACTGGATTTCTGGTGGTGTTGCCACCTGTTGGAAAGCATGGTACCTACAACGCTGAGACTCCTCTTAACCTTGTAGCTCCAGAATGACATCATGATGCTAAAGAAGAAAGAACGTGCACTGCAGGGTTATACTGCACAGTTTTGCTTTTTGCTTTTCAGCAAAATGGCACACCACTTGGAATCAAAACAGAAAGATAAACCAGAAATAGCTAGAGCGATGAAATGTTCAAAGAGCTCTAAAGAGCAAAGAATACAGTTGACCTTAGTGAGAGATAGAGGGAACCATGCCCATAATAATTACGTCTTAAAGAGGGCAGAAGAATGGTGATGCTCCATCAACAATCCAGTGCAGTAATTGCATGCCCTGTATAAACTGTGAGGCTTACTTCAAGAGGAAATCACTATGGAGGCACATGCAGAGATGTCACCCAAACAAGAAAGTCAAAGGTTTAAAGAAAGTAATGTCTAGAGTCCAGGCCCTTTCCAGACAGTGTGAATGTACAGTTTTGGAAACTAGTGCTTGACATGCATGATGAGATTAAAAAAAGTTGTCCGCAGTGAGAAAAATATATTTAAATTAGGGGAACACCTCTTCAGTAAGCATGGGCAGGATGTCACAAAACATAAAAAAGCAGAATGGCAGGTTCTAAAGATGCTGTCTGATTTCTATAAATCAGCTCATTTCCATTTTGAGGCAGTTCAGAATGTGTCTGGCTTGAATGAGGAGATAAACACATTCAAAACACTTCATCTTTGGCACTGAAGAAAATAACAAATGTTCTTGAATGTGATCTTGAAGGTGATGAGGATGTCATTCACAGTGTGCAGGTGTTTAAACAAAGCTGTGACACTATAAACTGAGTGAGTGTGTGTCACCCCATGCCCTCATGGGAATCTGAGTGATGTAAAATGGAATGCTCCACAACTTCTTCCTTTGCTGATGATGTGAGAAAAATGCACCAGTGTCTTGAAATGCAAAAGTGCTGAATCAGACAAACAAAAAAAAGAACCAAGTAAGAAGCACTGGGGAGAACTCGTAGAAATCACACTTCATGATGTGATACTTTTAAACTGTAGAAGAGAAGGAGAAGCAAGACGTCCCCTAACGTTTTTTGTTGATAGATACCTCGTCGACTCATCCAGAGCTTGCTTTGTCTGCCCTTGAGGAAAAGCTTTGTAGGCACTTCCCGTGACTATAGATAAAATGTGATAGATGAAAGATTGCAATTCCCCTCACACCTGATATTGCTGGCATCGATAGAGTTACCTGTCAAGGCTTGTCGTAACTGTGATGTTTTGGATGAGAATCCATAAATGTTTAGGAGACGACAAGCACTCAGTGACTTCACAGGATCAGATTGCTTAAAGCTGTGGGGAAAACATAGGAGCGTTACCCTCGACTAAAATGAGAAAGTATATGGCCACTATGTCCAAGGTGCACAACTTAAAGGACAATGAAATACATGACCTTGAGGTCTTCCGTGATATCAGAGTGTATTTCGAGTATTACAGGCTGCCTGAGGGCATGTTACATCAATGAAGTTCTTATGGCCCTGGAACAAGGACAACTTCCAAGCTTAAAGGAAGGAATCTTGATGAGATCAGTGTTGATTCACAAGGTAAAACAGGCCTGTGTAAATAACTATATACCCAGAGGGGTTTCCTTCCATATAGACTTGTGGAGGCTGCCAGAGAGATTTGAACAGTTCCCAAAATTTTAAAATTAGCAGTAGATTGAATTCTCTAATGCGGTATTACCACCAGCAGTGCATGATGAATGTGAGCTTCCATTGGTGGAGAGTAGCTAAGACAGTCTGCAATCTAGGATTGTACACTTCTGGTTAACATGTTTAGAACACCTCAATCTCTCTAAAGGGAAGGCTTATACCTATAAGGGTTATAATGGTCTATCCATTGTTTTTGGTTAATTGACTTTGTCTTGCCATTATGATGACACTATACTGCTTACTTGCAGTGCAATATTGTCCAATTAAAGCTTCAAAGGGTGTTGTAATTCAGTCTGTTCTATCACTGCTTTTATACAGACATAGGGTTTGTAAGGAATCAACAAAATTCAGGACACACGTAGGAACGGTTTGCATCAACTTACAAGGCTGAACCCCTTGAGCACTAGGCTAACTTTAGAAATTTCTACCTGAAAAACATCCTCAAGTTCAGTCAGTTACAGGTCCACATCTGTAAGACCAAAATGAACAACCTCGGACTCTAGGAGTGTCTAGGAGACGCCTGGGACAGTTTAGAAAGACAATAACTCTTGTGTCCATATCGACATTTTTACTTCCACTTCAAAAATTAGAGAGTAAATAATTGCATTAGAGCAGTAAATACTGAGGTTTTTGAACTTGTACTAAAAATTCTCTACTGCAACAGAAATAAAGCAGGCATTTTAGTCATCGTAGTACTAGGCAGCCTCTTCACTCAATGTGCGACGCTTAGGCAATGTTGTTTTAAAAAGAGATGCAGCCTTGTCCTGGGAGAGGGACCTCCAAGGTAGACAGGGTTCATTTACTTCCATTGCTGCAAATAAGCTGTAAGTTATTAACTTTTAATTTATTCTCTGAATTTTTTTTTCCATGTTTTATTAAAAAACGTTTTATCCTCTTTCTGTTTACTGCTTACCTTTGTTCCATTTCAGGCCATTCATGAGACCTGAACAGCTTAAATTCTCAGATTCTCATATGTCAGACCGGTGGTCTATAGGTACATGTGCCCCCAGCTCCAGTCCAACTCCTCTCTCTCTTTTATGCAATGTTGCTTTCCAAAAATGTTTTTTTTCCATAGTTTTGTCCATATGGTTCCAGGAGCAAACAGTTGTGGAAAGTGACACTAAAGACTATAATTATAACATTTATATTTTTTGCCTCTGGTGTCCTCCTTCTGTGTCCTCTTTCTCTCATTTCATTGTATGTTTGTCAGATTTATGAAATATTTGTCAAGTTTGCATTCATTTCAGTACTCTTGTCTCAGATTTCTTGTTTTCTGCGCTTTGTTTTAGAGAATATTTATCTGGAATTCACTGTAATATTGGATCATTTGGGGTTATGCATATGTTACATGCATATTACGTTACAAACACCTACTAAATTTTTTTAGGGGGGGGATGGAGAGGCAGTAAATCCTGCTGGAGTCCCTAAAAGAGTAGAGTATTAAAGAGCCCAGCAGGCCTGCTCTTTGACAAATGCTTGAGTCACTATTATATACTTCAATGAAACGCAACATAATATGTGCTTATAATACGTTTTGCTTGTTCACAATGGGCATACAAGTGTACATCAGTGATTTTTCTCTCTTTCATTTTTGGCCATATTACCCAGCTCTACCACATACAAACTAGTTCCTCTTTTTGAAGAACTAAGTTCTTGTCTCATTTTCTGCAGAGTGGTTACAAACCAAAAGAACCAAAAGGACCAAAGAAGAAATTCAGGCTGTGGAGAAAGAGCCAATGGAATGCATCAACTCTGGGAGGATTCCTGGGAAAGCCCAGTTCCTCAGGTGCATTAAGATTCACCAATAATGCTTAAAGGGAGGACATGGAAAGGGGAGGATTTCTGTGTAAAGAACTGCATTGTTTCTTTAAAGTGAGACTCCGTGAGAAGAAGGTAAGTGTTGAAATTCGTACACTACCACTGTCAGAAGGAAGATTAATCAGGGACCATTTCTGGTGGACCTCTTGGTGGAAATCTTATCTGTTATGTTTGGTATTCTTTTATTTTTTGACAGAATAAGAATGAAGAGGAATGTTTTGCTGTTGCATAACACAGAAACGGAATTGCTATACTACTTTGAAATATTATTCACACTGATATTGCAAATGAACTTCGCATTTTTTCTTTGAAAATGTTACATTACACTTATTTTTGCATTATACAGTGTATTCATATTGGAAATTGTAATGCAGTACAGTGCAACAGTTTGATGGAAACGCGGAGGGGGTTCATAGTTGAAATAGTATGAACTGAAATACGAATGTCAGGGGCTTTGCAGTGTTGGTACTGTGATATTCAGATATAGTGTTTTTTTTTTTTATTTACTGTGCATATCTGAAAGACATGCAATGCGAAAATACAAATGTAAAGCAGACACCACTATATTTATTGTTTCTGAAAACTTATCCTCCATCGCTTACCTTGTACAGGCCTGCAAGTGTACAAAAATTAATCCTCTACAGACAGATGTGTAACAGCGTCACCTGCTGGTAATTTGTGATTTGACACAATGGGAGCGAGCCCTGTTTTGACCCCTAAACAGAGAAACCTGACAAAAAGTAAAGTTTCACAATGTGAGAAATTTTAATGCTGAAATATATTTTTGGGATGAGTGAAAACTACAGATGATTCCTTCTATCGGCACAAGATGGTACTGGATAAAATACACGAGGAGTGTGAAAACACCATTGGGGATGACAGAAACACTATTGTATCTCAGAACACTATCACTGAACTAAAAGCTACCAGTTCTAACCATTTCACAACTCTTCATTCAAAAGAAAGCACAGCCTTAAAAGGTTTGCAGAAACATATAGGAGTTTCTGTGAGAAGGAGGCCACTGTTACTGCAGCTGTCGAAAAGAGGATGAATACTTGCATTTATGAGACATGATCATGCCAGGCCTTTGTCTGTTTTTGTAGTGCCATTTCCCAATTGAAAATGTTGGTGAGGCCACTGTGTGAGTGTACTTTTCAGATTCAAAATAAACAATGACTACTTAGATAATGGCTTAATTCATGACATGACTGAAGAATTAAGGGGTGGGTGGGGGTTTAAAACATCAGTGGTGGGATGAATATGCCTACAGCCAGTACGTTGTTTTCTCTCAGTGGTTGAGGGACACCTCTTAACTTCATTCATCCCAGGACACTTAATTCCACTGAATGGATACTGTTTTGTGTTGGAATTTGATCCATCATTTGGGGCTGGACCCTCACTGACTGCTTCAGTGGTTGTGTTGTTTTTTGTTTTACTATATATGATACTGCATATGATTACTGAATGTACCATTACCCTTTCATTTATCTGTGTTTCACTAGTGATGACCTATCATAATTCCATGTGCTGTGCAAAGTGTAAAAAACTTGAAAGTTACATGAGTGACCTCAAAATTATTTCATTTAATGTGAATGGCATTAACCCTATCATTAAACACCAGAAAATCCTGCCTCTCCTTGAGAAGTCGGAGAAATGTTAGATAGCCTTTCTCCTATAAACCCATCCTTTAGATGTGGAACATTAAATTAAGGAGGAGCTCAAACAATAACGATAACAGGTATCTGACTACCTGTGTGGTAAATGGGTTTTCTTTGGATGCAGATATGCCACAAACATATATGAAGCCTTCTTTGTCCTACAGCTTCTTTCAGATTTGGCAACATTTTCCTCTCCATGGATACTTTTGGGAGGGGCTTTAACAGTGTACCTAACTCAGGTATTGATTTGTGTCCCTCCTACTACACTCTCTAAAAGTGTGAAAATGCATGAATTCCTTAATGATTTGACTTGTATGATTTCTGGAGGGTGTTTCTCTGCATCATAAAATAAACTTGAGAAGCTCCTTTCAACTGCTTGTCCCCGCCAAGTGTTACCCTCTGGATATTTTAATACCAAAAGATTATAGCCAGTCATAAAACAATAAAATGACCAGTTTCTGAAAGTTTGGTCACCTTTTGTAGTCTATTTACCCGCAGGCCTGCAGAACTTATTTCAAAGGGGAAGGTGAACCATTTTTCTGAGTCAAAGACCCCTCTCATATCCCCAATTATGGAACACTCAATAGGATACAGATTATGATGACTGATCCACATATGTTTACTTGCCTATATATTAAATGTACTCATGTACATATAGTGGACCATACATACATGTACAGTGTTTTTTTATTATTATAGTCCTTGAATATTAGACTATAAATACTTCCAGACCTTTTACTATTAATTTCATTCTATAATTTCTCTGTTTTTGTTGCATGTGTTAAATAGCTGCCTCTGTGGATGGTTGGGTGGATGGGTAGGGGTCATTGTGCACTGTTTTGTGTGCTGTGTTGTATTTTAAAAAATAGGAATTGTTTCATAACTGTAAGGGCCATAAACATTATGAATTCATGAAAAAGTAAAGCTTTAGTAATGCTAAACATACAACTAAACTCTACATTTCGTATTTAATCCATTTAGATGATCTGTCATGAGGATCATTAATTACTAAATTCATTTTCATTAATAATTTTAAGATCTTAATTATATGAATTCATGGTTAAGGCATGTATATTCATGATGCTTCTGTGTTACTTGTATAAATAAACCATTAAGCGTGAATTAATGAAATACTGTTGTCACTATAAAGTGTTAAACTTGATGAACTAATGATATTGGGCCTGATCAGTGTGTTTTTCTCGTGGATGGAGACACTTCTGGACTGTAAACACATTTGGATTCAGATCTCCTGGGTGAAGGAGCTGGAACAGAATTCTGGTGGGTTCTTAAGGACATCCAAAGTTCCAGAAGAACCTTCTCTCTCCAGTCGTTCATCGACCCCCAACAGAGACAGACACGACCTGCTGTGCTCCTGAGATCCTTCAACTTTTCTCATTCTCCAGTGGACTTTACTCCTTTCTCTCCTCAGTTCCGACTGCAGCCAGTGCTTTACTTCACTGGTATCTCAGCTGCAGCTGTAACATCTTCTCTTCTCCTCCACAGGTGGATCAGGCCAGAGCGGACCCCCTCAGACGACGCCCTCCAGACCGACCACTCCGAGGGTCAGTACCTCCCACTGCCGTCTGCATTTACTGTACTGAGTTGTTCAAATCACACTAATGGCTGAAATGGGTAGATTAGCTTCATCTCGCAGTGTGTTTCAGTTTACAGTCGCTTACATTAGAGAGCTGATCTTCAGGACTAACTTCTCCAACTTATCGGACGTTTTAGCCCCCCTTCTCCCCCCCCGGAAAAGTTATTATTATTTTCTAATATTTAGTGTGAGAACTGAACTAAACATGTAGACACTTAAACTAATTTATCTGACGCTTCTGTCTGTATATTTGTCGAATATTTATCAAAACGGGTCAGATCTAGAAAAAGCAATAAACAAAAATAAACAAGGATTCATTTTGAAAGGTTTTAGTAGCAGTAGTGTCAAAACACTACTAGCTGGAAAAGCTGAAAAGACATGTTTTAAGTGAGAAAATGATTTCCTACAGGCTATCTCAGACATCCCACTCGGCAAAAACCAATTTCAGAGAGTTTTAAGAGAATCTACGGAGGGACTGGCCTCAAGACAGAGCCCTCTGGCAGCTGGACAGCTAGTTTAAATGAAGTTAGCTACAATAATGAACAAATGACACCTAAAATCACATCAACTTTTCTTTTACAGTCATTTAACCCCCCATGGGCAAAACTGAGATCACTGCTGCAAACAGTGAGGCACCACTGTTATTACTATTTACTGCTGCGAGGCAGGGGTACACCTTCATATAATATATATATTATATTTCATATAATATATATATCACCAAATTTCAAGTGATTTTAAGCAATCCAACGCAGGTCAAAGGATAAACACTAACACTGTTTGACATATTCCATTTGAATGGCAGCAACAAACCATTATGTTATTAAGTTATTAGTATAAATTATTCGTTCATTCATTCATTCATTCATTAACTGGTCTGTAGTCTTTCCTTGTATTAATCTGTTGATCTAGTTGAATTGCAGGCCAGATTTTGCACATTATAAAATGTTCATTTCCAGTAGGTAGCCCATAAAACCAGCAAACCTTAACTTTGTGTTTAAAGTGTAAAATAAAACGTTGAGAAACTCAGTTCCTCGTCTGACTCTTATTTATTTACAAATATAAATAACAGGTCTGTTAAAAGTCATAGTGTCAGTAAGAACAGCGATCTGAAGAGTTTAGCAATATTCTATTAAAAGTCCATATAATGAAATTTATTTTAAAATAAAAGTTCTGGTTTCAGTTGCCAGCTTTGAATTCATGTTTGCGACTCTGTTTGGTGAGGTACAGAAACCTGCAGGCATTAAAGCTATTCTTTTAAGACCTCCAGGATATGTATTAAGAGGCTGTCTTATGAAATTGTTGTGTGAAATGAATAAAGAAAGGTGGGAAAGAAAGCAGACTGAGTCAGAGAGGAAGAACATGGAAGAATTCAGAGACTGAACTGAATTAAAATCAACACATGATTTTGTAAACACAGTCAGTGCAGAAACATTTTCAGCACATGGAAACAGCATATATTCAAAGTGAGCAGATTTTTAAATGCAGAAACATCTGTGAAGAAGCACATCTTTAAAAGAAAACTTTTCAAATCTTTAAATAAAAACATGTTGAATCTATAGTTCATATCAGTCAAACTCCGAACTCAACATAAACATACCAAGCTGCCCCAATAGAAGAAAACATTTTGTAGTGGCCAGTCCAAGGGTCCATGTAATGTACAGCCTAATTTTTCTTTTGCAGATGCCATTATTTTAAGAGCGATGTAGTGTGCATGTAGGGAGTAGAGAGTCTGGACTGAACCACTTGTCCTGGGAGTCTTAACTTACTCATAGATATTGCAAATGTAATATAAATCTTAATAAACCACTCTGGAAAAGAAAATCTAACTTACGGATCACTGTTTGGAAAAAATGTTAGCTTTTGGGCATAAAAAAGCTTGGGCTGGACACATGGATGAATCGACTGAGAAATGATGCACTGATTTCACTACTTCACCTTGAGGGCCATAAACATGAACTCAAGATGTAATGCTGATGTAATGCTACCTATAATTAAAGTCCCTTGTTCGGTGAGCTGGGAGCTCAAAATCTATTTTAATCTATTTAAGTGATGACTATCATGAAGACCTGTATGACCATCATTAATTCATTTTCTGTAATTGATATTGGGACTTTAATTCATATATATCACCCCTGCTTTAAGGCATGCATGAGACATGGTTAATGCGTGTATAGTCAGGATGACTGTGTTACTTGTATGAATAAAGTATTACGCATGAATGAATGCTATTTCATGTGCTCTTATTGTAAATTGTTACAGACATTTAAATACGAAAATTGAGGGGCAAGTCAACACCAGCTGTTTGTGCTACAGTAGTTCATCTGTGGGGATCAGATCAGACAGGCTAACCTTCGTTCTCTACGTACGTCAAGCCCTTGGTGCCCATGACCTTGTTGCCAGTTTACAGGTCCTTCCTTTGACCACTTTTGGTAGGGACTGACCACTGCATACCCAGGAACACCCCACAAGACCTGCCTGTAGTATATAGTATATAGTGTTATAGTATAACTGTAATACAATAGCATGTCACATTTTTCATGAATGATTTCATTTTGACTACTGGGATGTATTCAGATAGCTAATGTAGTTCACATCTCTGAAGAAATTCATCAACAAGCAGTAGAAAATATTGCAAGTGGCATTTACTAAATCTCATACAATGTGGCGACAAACTATATGACCAAGTGCAAATTTATTTATTTATTTATTTATTTATTCATTTATTTATTTATTTATTAATTAATTAATTTCACAGTAAAACTTTTGTTCAGTCAGTGAGCCGTGGAGACACAGAGGGGAGAAGTAGAACAGATGGAACAACATCAGTATCCCTTCTCTGGCTGGGGTTTCTGTCAAAAATCACATGCACCTGAGTTTCAAACTCAATAAGACAGAATCCATACATCTTAATGGAGAAATATAAAACATGCAGTCCAGTGCAGTGATGATTGCAATGACCTGTTCATTGATGAGACAAAGCAACTATTCAATAAATACATGGTGCAGCACAAAAGACTAATTTCTCAGGTCAGGGTACTCAGCAGTCTCTGGCATTTAATCAACAAAGGAAACTTTCAGTGACAGTGATGTACCTTGGTCCATAGAGAAGATTGCTGGTTTGTAAGAGGGGGCCATCCATCCAGCTGGAGAAGCCTACGGATGACATCCTCGTATCAACTTTGAATTGGTTCTTTTATATAACTTCAAACCTCGAGACATCAAAGATGGTCATGTGACCTTAACATAGATGTGAATAACGCAGAGAGTTTTAAAGTCAAGGGCATATTCACACCAATAGAACTGATGAAGCCCTTTAAATGAGTGGCATCAAAAGTGCCAAAAAGTCCTGTTGACTTGACCTACTGCTATTGCTAATCCATAAAACCTTTCGTCAGTTAACCATAATTGAAGGAATATTTCACATTGCAGTTTCTTGCTTTTTTAATTTTGATGAAAATTCTACTTTTTTAAACGGCAGGCTTGGACATACATCTGTATCTTAGACGATCTTGTTCGCACATCATGTGAAATTATTTTTTTTATGTCATGCTCTGTACATCACCTGCCTGATCTTTGCTTAGGACTTAAATCATCACACTCCACACCAAACAAATGCTTTTATTCTTTTCTTAGGCATATCTAGGGCAGGTGCACTGCATTAATTAGTTCTTTGTCAATGCTTGACAGATGCACATCTTGAGAGCTCTTGGTTTAATCTGTACCCAAGTTACTCAAGTGGCCACTCAAGGGCGAGAGGAGGAGAGAACAACGAAGAGTGGATTATTTTGGGCATACACTTGCTTTCAGCGAGCCTCAAAGAATTAATTAGCTAACTGTAATGCAACTGTTTATGGAAAAATCTGAATATGAAGTAATATATTATATAAAGAAAAACACACAAAAAAAAAACTTTCCAACTGCTTTGCTTTGTCTGACTTAAGCTTCTGGTTTGAAATGAAATCTATGGTGCGTTGCTGTTTTCACAGTTGTTGCCACGATTAGTGATTTGTGCACTATGTACCTTGCTAATTAGCAGGATAAAGTAATTAATTACATCAGCAGTCACATGTATCACATGGTGTAGTTTGCAACATAAAGCCCAATGTGACTGCAGAATTTTTTTTTTATTTGTTATAATAGCAATATTAAATATTTAAAATTATTCCTTTGCTCTGGCTAATGGAACTATGTCTGCCATTTTGTCATGTTTGAAAAGAAAATTGTTTCAGACAGCAGTGATTTCTAGGAAAGTTCATCAAGGTCTACAGCTTTGTTGACTCTCAAGGTCTCATCCTTCCAAGGTGTCACCCAACAAACTTCACTTAAAGGGCCCATATCCTACATTTTTCACATAGTTATGATGTTTGTATGAATCTAAATCATTTCAATGACCACTTTCCCACTTTTCTTTATCCTTTTGAAGTAAACACTTTTGTTACTGTGCCTTTAAGACTAATATGTAAATACGTCTGTTCTGATGGGCTGGCCTGTTTTGTTCCTCAAAAAGTAGTCCTGGCTAAAACAGCCCTGAGAGTGTGGCTGGGTGGGGCTAACTGCTGTAGGCTGATTATGCAGATATATGTAAATGTTTTTGTTTTCCTGTTGGTTATTTTTGAGGCACATATGGACCGTATGGACTGAGGAGCGAATCATATGATTTGAAACTTTAACAGTGTTTAAATGCTGTATAAAAGTAATATTTTTCAAAAATGAGTAAAAAAAATTTTGTTGGCTTTGTTGGGGATTCCCAAGAGAAAGAAAGGAGAGGCTGAGCTGACAAAAGCCTGTTAAAAACTGTATTGAAACGGAAGGTTAATTGTCCTTTAAGGTAAGACGTGTAGTTCCTTGATATGACATTGGTATGAGGTTCACTGAAAGTGGTTTGACAGCAACTTTGACAGCAGTAATGTAAACTGACCTGAGCTGTATACTAATACTGTAGCACTGCTTTATTCAGTGACCAACTGAAAATGAAAAAGAACACAGTTTCACCTCTTTAAAGTGCAAAAATATCTGTGTTGAGGTGAGAATTTCTGATAGTCTGTCAAAACAAGACAGTTGATTATCAGGATTGTAACCAGGACTTTCCTAGAAGTTTGAAATTAAAAAAAAAAAAAAGCGTAACCCTTAAAAGTTGCAGTTATTGTTGGCAATTTAAAATCATGTTGTAGTTTAATACGAATTGTTTTCCACTTGCAGCTCATTAAATCAAGTGGCTGAAACTGCAGATTTGAACTTTTTTCAGTCGACACCACATTTGTGATTGCAAGCAGAAGGTATCATGGTTTTGAGAAAAAGAAAACCAAACCATTTACATGTTTGTTCTGCTGTCGTTTTCTGACATTAGAACAAGCGCTGGATATGCAAACTCAAACCTGTCAATACAGAATTTAGGTATTGTGCAGGGATGGTGCCACACTTTCAAAAGTGATGGGACAAATTTTACTGGCTCTTTAAAATAAAAATCAGTCAAACTACGGCTGGCAGACAAATGACATTTCTCCGACTTCACTGAATGACTAATTAAAACTGACTTTACAACATATAGCACATGTCATGGCTGTAATGTAATAATATGTCCCAATTCGTTAACAGTGTCAATGAATGTTTTGAACTAGTTCACTGTTTTCTACCAAAGTCCTTACTTTATGCTCAGGGAGGAGTCACTGTCTAAGAAGTGAAGGGAGTCAAGTCAAGACAATGCATTTGTAATGCTAGAGAACTTGTAGTGAGGAAAAGTAGCACTTTATAATTCCTTCTTGACTGATCTGAAGCACTTCTGAGCAAGTCCAGAATGAATGGGTTCATATGGAGCTTTTGATTATTAAGAATATATGATTACCATTTTTTATTGTGTAGACCTATTTAATAAGGACTTGCTCAGAGGCACCCTCTTGCGTTTGTTCAGTTTTTTTTTGGTATAGAAGGAAGAATAGAAAGTGGCTCCTCATAAATTAGCTCTGAAAACACTCAACTTGGCACCTGTTCAATAAAAAGAGTGAATTGCCTTGCAGGTAAAACCACACTTTTGTGTGTTATTTGACCATAAACTGTATTGCAAATTGTAAAAACTGCAAAGAGGATTTTGATTGGTTCTGCCACTGAGTGTGACTCTTTGTTCATGCCTATAGGTCAGTAGTCTGTGTAAAAATATAGAATTCAAAGGAGTGGGTCATCGCCCTGGTACATGGAATTTTATTACTATGTAATTAATCATATAACTATGTAATTACATTTCAGTCCTACAATGCCATATTTAAAGTGTCCTGGTAAGTCATTTCTAATTGATTTAATACTCACCCCACAGGGATACAGCTGCCTCAGTTTTTGTAAATGACACTGGTGATCACTGTGTTCTTGCTAGAGAGCTCGCAACACTTATTATCTAGTTGCTAGCTATCTAGTATTATATTCTTTAAAATACAAACTTAATCAGTAAATGTAGAGCACAATGGTAGAATGACAGCAAAAAGCATTGCGATAAATAGGCGGTGTTTCTTGTCTGCCTTTTTTGGTTTTGCCTGATGTGTAGCCCATGGCCTCAGTAAATACAATCAAAGCTGTATAGCATGTGGATCCACATGGCCAGATCAGGTATAATGTGGGAAAGCAGGAAGGAAATGAAGTCTTGCTTGAGTAATGGGACCTTAGACCGTCAGTGATTGGAACGCAGCTATAAATCACAAAGTGCTGGTTATATTCAAAAATATGAAGTGTTTGCTCTCTGCAGACACAAACACACTGTTTACACTTGGTATTAACATCTGTCTCGAGTTATCAGACCATAGATCAAGTGGTCAACTGTGCGTAGTTATTTACAACTGGCTTTTTCATGTGTCTTAGGTGACCACCTATGTTCAGATATTTTTTAGTAATATTGCTATTAATAAATACATATTTTTATCTATTTATATTATTAAAAGTAATTTAAATTAATATTAGTAAAAAGTAGTAGCAATAGTCAGTCAGTAAATATCATTTGTGGTACTGTGTGTTAATTTATTCCTTTACACACATTGGTTACTAATGAGAAATAAAGTATGTTGCCATTAGCTAAACAGCTTACCTTTTTAGCTTAACATTAAAAATACTGTTAACTATATCCACATCATAAGCATAAGGATGGGGTATCATGGTACTTTTTTTCGGCATACCATGCAGTGCAAGTTTCTTACTGAATCAACACCAAACGCCATGTGTTCCATATTTTCGAGAATAGTGTAAAGAAGCCCTCTTTATCACCTACACACAACTACTGGACTGAGATATCGCTTCAGCTAATCACGTGTTAGCAAGAAACCGCAAAGCCAATTCTGTAACGATACTGGGTTAGGAAGGCAGGACTCGCAGTAGAGAAACAGATCTTTTAACTGCTTGTGTTCCAAACACCGACAGGTAACAGCAGTTTAATTTAGATTTTTTTTGTTTAAAATGATTGCTACGGACAATTCAGTAGTCACTGGATATTGGTAGGCACGGACCACAATTTCTACACAGTGATGAAAAACTGATTTCCAGTTAAAGAGGGTGTTTGTTTGATGCTAAATGTGGCACAACCATTTATTAGGTTTAGGGGTAGTTACATTTTCACATGGGTTATACAGGTGTTGCAAATGTTTTTTCTTTGAATAAATGATATTTTAACAAAACTGTGAAATGATCTTTTAACAAAAGATCATTTCAGAAGTGCATGTCTTTGAAAAGACATGCAAAACTGTTTGTAAGTGTTTTAAATGATTATTTATCTATAAATTTTCCTGCCCACTCATGTGTATATATATATATATATATAGAGAGAGAGAGAGAGAGAGAGAGAGAGAGATAGATAGATAGATAGAGTGGGCAGGAAAAACAGGAGTATATATATGTATATGAAGCAAAACCAGCAAGATACATTTTAGCAAGTCTAACCATGATCATACATGATTTTCAAGCAATTGACAATGCAAATGGTGCTGCCGTCCAAACAGTGGCATAATAAATGGTGGGTTAGAAGGTCAGAGAGACAGTCTGGCACCACACAATTGTACACCAATGACTCACAGGAACATTCAATTTCTTAACACCAAACCCAGTTAGTTTCCATTAACACTACACAAAGAGCCCTGACGTGTATTTATCTCACTATTATTCATAATTTCTCTTATCATGGCAATCCTCACAACCTGCTAGATGGTGTTTTCATTACTTATCATTGTAAATTCGTTAATATGTAGTCTAATGTAATGATTTAAATTAATGCTAGTGGGTGGAGTGTTGTACCTTGAGAGGATCAACTTGTCTGAGGGAAAAAAGGCACAAGTAAATAAGCTAATTAAATGGTTTCTGATTTATTGATTTTATTTAATTGTTTTTTAGGAGGGGGCATTTTTTGCACTGTGCCCCATAAGAGTCTAGTCACCTCTAACATGCAAACTAATAATGAATCAGACTTGAGAAATAAGCTGTCAAAATTGTCATAGGAGTTCAAAGCCTTGGAAGGCATTGTGGCCTGGCAAAAGAGTTGCTTTGTATGAGAGTGCAATTTCTAGACTATGTAATTTAAAATTTCATACAACCGCTCTGGAGCCTTGCTCAGTTTGGATGAAAAATTGTAGAGACTTAGACAGCTCTGTTCCGCAGAAGGGCTGACGTTTTCTTTTTTGCCCTGCCATATACTGATCATTTCTGATTCAAACATAAATTAAGGAACGAAATTAAGTAGCAATGAATAGCACCCTTTAAAATATTACATACAAAAGTAAATAAGTAACCTGTACAGTTTAACATGGGGACATTGCTATATTAAGTCACAAGCAACATTTCTTTACCCGTAGAAAGAGCAGAGAGTTGCTTATTAATGTAGATCTTCAGGTATTTCCTACATGAAAAAAACATACATGAAGTAATAAAACACATTATTAGCTTTTGAGAAGCATAATCTAGACATTTCTGTAAGGTATGTGATCTCTGCTTTCCAAGATCTTTCTAGTTTTTAGATGGAATCAGATGCACTGATAGGACAAATGGAACAAGAAAATGCCTGGTGGAAGCTTGGAAAATTGTATCACATATGTATTCATGAACAATTTGTCATTTTTTACAAAAAAAGTAGCTCTGTGCATGGTGTAGGAGCCTCTTTCTGCAGGCCCCAGTGACCATTCCAGTGGAGGAATCGGAATTTTAAATAAACAATCAAATAAAACATTTCCTGTAGTGTTCCCATTATCAGATTAACTAAGACACTGTTGGTTCTCTGTGTGTAAAATGTTGTGTTGAGTTGCTATCGAGTAACAAGGGGCGAAATAGGAGGTGTGATGGCCCTCTGCTGTGAAAATACTTCACACTTCTCTAACACTACAGTGTTTTTGGTATTAAAAATTGTACTCTGTTTTTTTTTAACTTATACCCATTTCTATCAAAAAAATATATTTCTGAAGAAAAAACTGGTGGACATCCAAAATGGCCATAAACTACATTTCAGTGTCACAGTGAGAAAGAGTTAATGGAAGGTTTCTGCTGACACAGAAAGGCTCCACTACACATGCAAGGTGAGGAACCTCAAAAGTCGCACTTGAAGCTATTTTAAGCTTAAGGTGAAAGAACTGCAGGCGTGTACTGACTAAAGTGGCAGAAAAGAAGATACTGCTCAAAAATATCCACCTTTAATCTTGAAACACTTTTACTCCAGGCTACTTGTAGGTGAGTCTGAGAGTCAGCTCAATTTATTCCATGAATTGAAATGAACTGAAGTGCCCATCCATGTATGGCATTAATGGGTACATATTCTAGCTTAAGATATTTATTTTCATTCCAAGTGCTTAGCAGGGATGACTTTCCTACATCCATGTTATCTTTTACATTTATATTCTGTGTGTCTGCTTCTGTTTTGCATGAGTTTCTCTTTGTGTGTGGATATGTTGCAGTATGTGAAGATCTGTGACTGACCACACAAGGGCGCTCTCCACAAAATAAGAGGGCAGCTAGGAAACACCAGGGTTCAGGGCTCTCTCCTCTCTGTTTAACTCATCCCACAGCTGCCATGTGGCTTTGGGGGCAGCTGGTGGCTTGGTGGTTAAGGATTCGCCCATGCGATCAGAAGGTTGTGGGTTTGAATCCCAGGACTGCTAGTGGCACCACTGAGGTGCCCTTGAGCAAGGTATCGTCCCCACACACTGCTCCCCGGGTGCCTCCTGTTGGTGGCAGCCCACCGCTTTACTTGGTGAATGGGTTAAATGCAAAGAAAGAATTTCACACTGTTCACGAGTGACTATGAATTTACTTTACTTTAATGTTTTCTGCACTGGCCAGATTTCTTGAACTTGTTCAGCTTTAATTTAAAAAAATTGTATTCTGGACAAGCAGTATTCATTCTGATTTCCCTTTTCTCCAGATTTACTCAGTAGGCAGTTTAGTTAGGTAGTTTTAGACTTTTCACATCTTTATTTTTTAGGTGTAGTTAGTAGTTACCATAAGATTTGTTGTTTTGTTTGGTATTTTGGCATATGCTCATCGCTTCTTATCAGGATCAAATTCAAAGTCAGAAAACTATTGATACTAGAGGAAACTGCTTATGCTATGACTGCACAGACACACAGAGACACAAAGACAAGAACGATATAAAATATAGTATAAAGTAAAAATAAAACTCCAAAAAATATTCTGAAAATCCTTTGCACCGAATACAATACGCTATATATTAAAACAAGGTTCAGTTTACATCTTGCCATTCTCAGAACAATAAACCAGCACTGGTTCATACAGTTAAACAATGAGGGTGTTTGGTCTGACAGTAGGTCTGGGGACTGAAGCCCACTCTCATTGTCTGTTATGGCCTAACAGGGTTGTAACAACCTACAGCAAAAGCTCTTTGAGAGATGACACTATGACCTAAAAATGGTTATTTCTGCACTGATAACACTTGCATATACCTTGCTTAACACGTATACACATATCACAGGTTGTGCAAATTTGCAAGTATGGTAGTAATAAAGTGACAAACATCAGTACTAACAAATTAATTAATTGCGTAGACCAGAGTTTTTCAATGTGTTGGCCACAGCTTCCGAGTAGGCCTTTGGTGTTTTGTTTTGTTTTGTTTTTTTACCACAAAAAATGTTACAATATGGTCATTTAACCAAATGTTGAGCTTGCTAATTGTGTTTAAAAAACTGCAATCTAGTTATGTTTATATTCATTGGGCAAGTTGAAGGATCTCATGGATAAAGGGTTACAAACAAGTTTAAAAGGCAGGATTCCGAGACTGGGCCGTCTAAGTGAGAAAACCAAGGAAACCAAGTGTAGATTGAAACAATACAAAAACAGAAGAGCGTACTCAGCGCTACGCTTCACATGTGTGGGGAAAGGGTCTTGCCCAAGGTTTTGACACCAAATGATTGATACCATCACTGGGAGACAAAACACCGTAAGTATGCGTTTAACTTAATGAACTGAACTAGTCCACTGGCAACTTTTCTCTTTATCTTGATTTCCAACACTCTCTAAGTGTCAAACAAGAAGAATTAGAAGAGTCAGGAAAAAATGCTCAGATCAGTTACATCTTGTTCACTACATAAGCTTTTGTAGTTGGTTGTGTGGGTTTAAAGATGTTATGGCTGGGAACCCCTGGCTTAGACAGAGACAGTGATGCATTTAGACATACAATTGAATAGGGTCCTGCAAACATACTTTTATACAACCTAATGATGTGACAGCATAGATTTTTTCATAGGATTCTTGCTTTTAAAGTAGTTTCAACCCAAGCATCTGTCAGGTTTACAGTATGTTAAACACAAGTTAGTGATGTTACAAGAAGAAAATGGCTTTGCCAAGTTCCTGGAACCAGTGTTGTGGATGAACTCGTGTGCATGAACTGAATAAAATTTCCATATACAGTATACCTGCACCTCGTTTTTTTCCACTGTCAGCATAACATGATGCGTTGTTTAAGTGGTAAGATCTATTCTCAACCTCAAATTTGGTTTGTAATGTAACTTATGTCTGTGATTGTTCAGTGGTATGACAGATAGAAGGAGAAGATTGAAGGAGGTTCAGATAGAGGTACGTTGTATTGAAAATGTTAAAAAAAAAACAAAAAAAAAACTAACGAACGAACGTGAACTAGTTCATTTTTTGAACTGTGAACTTGGTTCAAAATT
>JBBPCZ010120711.1:0-10219 GCA_037974445.1 Brycinus macrolepidotus | reverse complement strand
AGCATCACTCAGTGTAACTGTCCTCTCCTTCTCCCAGCATCACTCAGTGTAACTGTCCTCTCCTTCTCCCAGCATCATTCAGTATAACTGTCCTCCCTGTTCATTTTATGTGATTTGGACCCTTTAAAAGCACTTTGCTATTAGTTTTTGCTACAAGTTTTTGACACCTGACACCATAGTCAGTTATGACTAGAGCTGCATGATATGTACAGAATATCAGTATTGCGATTTTACTGCTACATGTTGCAAGCCCGCTTCCTTTCAGTATATTAAAGTGCCCATATCATCACTTTTCTGGAATTAAAAAGGCTTTAAGTTTGCAAATATTGTTTCAAACGGTACATTTACTCCCCCCATCCATACAGTCCATATATGGAAAGTAAGCTACAAAAACAGCCCATTTTCAAATCACCGTTTTTTTGTGATATGACAAAACCAACATGGTTAAATATATCTCCTCATTCTGGCTACAGCAGTTTAGCCCCGCCCATTCATGCTCCAATTCACCAACACCTTTAACAGTTAAAAACGAGACTTTTGTTGGATTACATGAAGACCTGGATTCATCAGAACACCCAGTAACTCACCTGGAGTTGTGATTGGTCACCCTGTCAGAAACACTGTGATCGGTTAGAGGCTCATTTGCATATTGCAGCCTTTTGTGATATCAGTATTGCAGAGACTAGTATCGTCATAACAGGTAATATACACAGTATTTGGTTACGGTTTGTTTTGATGACGAGGATTCAGTTTTTATTGCTGACTGTTATGGCCATTTTTGTTATGTTGAGGGGGGGTTTGGTTAGTTTTATTGACCCTTGTGGGTGCTTTTATTTTGTCTTAATTTTTTTGTTTGTTTTTTTTTTGTTTTGGAGATTGTTGTGATGGCAAAGATTTTGGCATGGTAGGCCGCCAAAGAGAAACATTATCAGCAGAAACTCTGTGTATAATATTAATCAGTGTGCGAAATACCCGTCTTATACTGTATACAGCAGTGTTACACTCTGGCACCCCCCCAAGGCCAAAAGTAGCAGCTTTGCTTTGACCCAATCAGAACAAGCTATGTGGTGTTTTCCCTTGTCAGTAGAGTGTAAGGTCTTTACTGTGCTTGTGATCTGATTTTGTGTGTGTGTGTGTGTTGCAGTGTGTAACAGGGTGACGGATCAGTCTCTGAGCTACTTTAAACGCTGCGCAAGCGTCTGCAGGATCGACCTGCGCTTCTGTAAACAGGTGAGCCGACAGGCCTGCGAGCGCTTCATCGCCGAGATGTCTGTCAGCGTCTCCTTCGGCCTGCGGGAGGACAAGCTGCTGCAGAAACTCTGCTAACACATACACACATACACATACACACACGGAGCATCACCGTGGATCAGGTGCAGAGAAAATAATGTTTTTTTTGTTGTTTTGGAGAAAAAAAGAAAAAAAAAGCACTCAAACTGATCTGTGGATGGACCTCTGCTCTGATAGGATGAACCTAGAGGATGGACACTAAACCAGCCAATAAATTTTTTTTTTTTCTTTTGGATGGACTGTTCTAAATGTGCAGTGAAATTGTATAAAACAGGAAATGTATTTAAAAAAAAAAAATAAGCAGCAGTAACTGACTCTCTCTCTCTCTCTCTCTCTCTCACACACACACACACACACACACACACACACACACACACACACACACACACACACACACACACACACAGCCACTGAGAGAAGCCCTTTCTTCCGGAAAGCTGTGGCTGTGTCCAAGTGGCGTTTCTGTGTTGTTTCCGATATATTGTTTGGTGGGATTTTTTTTTTTATATATAATAATTGAATTTTTAAATATATTTGTCTGAATGTGTTTCTGTGTGCTCAGTATTGGATTGGCACCATTCTGATAAGCATTTTCATTTTTTTTTTTTTTTTTTTACATTATTATTATTATTATTATTATTTTAGTTTGTTCTCTTTTTCCTGAGCCGGTGCCATATTCCCTCCGTTCCGCTCGCAGTCCGTCCCGGAACACCGGACACACGGCTCTGGGTCCGACTGAGGTAACGAAGGCAAGTGATTAGAGTTAATTAGATTTAATTGTCAAAAACATCAAAAAGAACATTATTTATGGCAGGGTTCCCCCACTACCTGTTTTAAAGTGACAGTCTGGCTCAAAATCGATCCAGTTTGTCTCTCTTTGTCCCCAAAGTGGACGATCAACCGTTTACTTCTTTAGTTTTGCACATAAGCTAAAAGGCTAATGTGGCTAACAGGCTAACAAGCTCCTTTGCTTCAAGCTGCCTAAATCACTTATTATGGACAAATGGTCATCGCTTAGCTAAAACAGCCATGGCGGCTAGCACTGGCAGTGATAATTGGTGGGGTATACGCTTCCATTGCTTGTTAGCGACATTAGCTTCATAGTTCCAGCACTAAAACTTCCATTCAGTCCTTCCAGTTTGCCCCCCTTCGTCCTCAGTGTGGACGATCAGCTGTTTACTTCCTAAATTTTACACATTAGCTATAAGATCAGTGTGGCTAACAAGCTTTTTAGCATCATGCAACTGTCTAAACCACTGTACGACTGTTAAGGACAAATGGACATTCCTAAGCAGCAGCAGCAGCTAGCACAGGCAGTGCTAATTGGTGGATAGTAGGCTTTTTGCACCAAAACTGGATAAATCTGCCTCAGCTGCACAGTGCTGATCTGGGGTCAGACTGTGGCTAATATCTTTAAATAAGCCTCATGCTAATAATAGCACTATTGTACTGGTCCATGTTTATAGGTAGTAGTGAGTCGTATAGCTTTAGAAACCACAAAAGTGAGTCTAATCTATACTTAAGGCGAGAGTGTGATGATTCAGGCTAATTGGTGGGGTATAGGCTTCCATTATCTGTTAGCTACATTAGCCGCATAGTGCTGCATTTATAGAGAACAGTAAATCGTACAGTGTCTGAAGCCACACAAGTGTGTGATGTTGCTTGTTAGCTACATTAGCCTCATAACTGCAGCGCTAAACTAAAGCAGCAGCACTTCTCGGCTGAGACGTTTAGGTGATTATTGACCAGACTGTCACTTTAAATGTAATTTTTTTTTTTTTTTTGCAAAGTAGCGAATAAGGAACGAGACAAGTTCTTACTATAAAGCGGTTTATTATTGTGAGTGTCTCAGGATCGTCTGGGACAGAGGACGAGGACGAAGGAGGACATGAGCAGGCCGAGTGCCATGCGACCTAAATTCACCGTCTCGTACATTGTAACACTTAAAAGGCACCATTCGCCGCCTGAAACACTTTAATGTAAATTTGGCTATTTATATTTGTACGTAATAAAAAAAAAAAAAGAAGAAACAAAATGCTGTGATGTGCGGTTTCTTTTCAGCCTTAAAGTGACATTTTGGATTCACCGAAATCAGTCGATCAGCTGAGACACATTCAGCGGAGCTACAAGGGTAATGGAAGGCTATACCCCACCAATTAGCCAGAAACATCCCATACTTCAGTATCTCTAATAGACTCGCTTATGTGGTTCCTGACCCTGTAGGACTCACTGTAATCTATAAACGTACCAGTACTATGGGACTACTATTACCATATGAGGCTTATATAAAGATATTAGGCATAGTCTGAGCCCAGATCTGCACTGTACAGCTGAGCTAAGATGTCTTAACGGGGAAATCCATCAGTTTTTCCCCATAATTCACTAGTAAATAAAGTAATTCAGAATGTGTTTGGTGTGAAACAGTTCATTGTAGAGACTCCTATATCTTTACAGTGGAGGTGAATGGAACCAGACGTCTCCACCATACATACAGCCGTTTTATTCACTATGGACTCCCAGTGAAGCTCCACGTGTGTCTAAGTGTTTATATGGATGTTGATGATAGTAAAATAATGGAGAATCTGAACCAAATCACTTTTCTTAGGGGACCATGAATGGGTTTAGTTTTAGGACCAAGCTTCTCAACAACGTTTCAGGTGTCAGGCAGCGCAACCATAACCATTTCATAGACTAACTTTCTGTGAGGGAGCTTTTAGAGGCAGACGTCTGGCTCCATTCACCACCACTGTGAACAGTTCTGACCCAGTCAGAACCTCTCTGTTTACACCTTAAACACTGAATTATGGGGAATTACACTCTAATGGAAGTTATTTTTTTAGTGTACATGATATAAAAGAAAAAAACATGACAAAAACACACCAAACCAGTTTTTTTTTTTAATAGTTTACCACAAGGGTGAGTAAGAACGTGCATCTATAGGCTGATTGTTAATTTATTGACTAAAGAAAAAAAAAATAAATCTTTCATTTTTCAAGAAAAATAAACATCTGGACACGCAGAAGAAACAAAAGGATTAACAGAGTATGTAGCACATTTTCATTAGTACTTCTTGCAATGTTAGGAACACACACTCACAACTGAAGTGGTATTGCTGTGGTCCTAGGTAGACTAAATTTGAATGTTTCAGACACACCTGACCGAGCTCATTAATATTATGATAATTACTTTCTTAAGACTCTGCCCACTAATGCATTTCTCTGTGTGTACTGTAGTCAGGTCTTTCCAGAGGGAAGACAGTTATGAGTGATGGGGGAGGGAGGAGGACCACCCAGAGAGAGACAGTTATACTGAGTGATGGGGAGAGAGAGGACAGTTTGACTGAGTGATAGGGGAGAGGGAGATCTACTTCAGCAGTAAATACAGAGTAAAACATTAGTGGGCGGAGCCTCTCAAGACCCTGCCCACACCCTTGTTTTTTTTGTTCTATCACTCAGAATGTGTTAAAGAGTGTCCCCAAAGCTCCTGGATTCTGCACATTAAAATGAACATATTAGGGTTGTGGCTCAGTCAGGCAGCTCTGCTGATGTATGTGACGAAGTCTGGCTGTAATTACTGGTGGTGATTATGATTTATGGCTTCAACTGCATACAGGAGGGAGGTTAGGTTGATTGAACACGCAGAAAGTGTGTATAGCATTTTTGTGCGTGATTCTGTCTAAAGCAGGTTCAGTATCGCTCATATAGAAAAATTACCACAATCTGTCAGAACATTTAAACCGGCATTCAGATCACACTAGTTTGAGTATAACAAACACACACGGAAGAGGCTACAGTATGGCAGCCTGTTTTTTTGGGGGGGGAAAAGCCAAATACAAGTCAAAAAAAAAAAAAAAAAAAAGTATATATATATATATTAGAGATGGGAATCTCCACGAAGAGGACGATACGGTACTATGACGATATTCGTTCTACGATATGATGTTCTGACCTCCTGTCACGTTTCCGCGAAGGAGAAGAACCAGGTCCAGCGCCACATTCTGGATTTCAGGAGAAACGACATCAGAGTAGATATGTGTACCAAAATAAAAGTCTATTGATACTCTGTGCCGTTGTATCGCACATCATACCAAAAAAATATTGTGATACACTGTATCGATTTCTTTCTCCCACCTCTAATATATTTGACTCTTATAACACTGACACTGAATGAGTTTCATCTCAGGTCCGTCTTTATCATATTGGCATTAAATTAAACATCTCATAATTGAGATACTGTTATTTATGAGTTTGAAAATGTCATTATTTGATATTAAGTCCATTATGACCTACTCCATAGCTTAAGTTTCCATTCTACAGAGTGACGTGAGATAAAAAAAAATATATATATTTGGCACTTAATATTCATTTTCTTCCTTTCTTCCTTCCTTTTAGAAAGAGCAGTGCATCGTACTCAGGTTGGGTATTTCACGTTACTAAAATCCCGAGAAACAAAACGCCGGCATTTTTCAGCTGAACTGCATGGTCGAATACGACAGACAGGTTTAGATACAAGCCTCTAGACCAAGGCCATAATTAATTAGTAAATTGTTCATTTATATTGGGGGAACATGACCCCTCAATATTCACAATGTCCCTCCCAATATCTACCAACGTTATGCGAAATATCTTACCGGTCATATACACTAATATAGTCTGTGTTTTTGCATATATTAGGGGTTTTGCGGTGATGAGACCTGGCTTGTTTTACCTATGCAGATTTAAATAAATTGAAAAATATTTTAGAATGGTAGGAAAAGTTTTCCTTTTTTTTGGAGGGAGGGTGGAGGGGACTCCATGTTGTCTCCATGGTTACGGCCTTGGCTCTAGACAGAACTCACCTACAATACAAGTCAGTGGGCAGCTGATTCACTGCCTGCCCATTGGCTCCTATTGTAAATGCGTTTTGAGTCTTTCCTGCGCAGAAACGTGTTGAAATCATGGTCTGTGGTAATCGAACACGCGCTACAGCTGCAGCAGATGGGGGTCAGTTTAAAAAACAGTCCTGTTTGAACTGGTTTGTGCAGCAAGCACCCCCTGTAAAGTGCAGTGTGGAAGGGATTAAGGAGCTGGCGCAGAAATGGTGGATCTGGCATCCCTCGCTGCTGATGGCCAGTCCTGTTTTACACAGGCATGAACACAAAGACGCATCTTTTTAAAGCAATAGTTCAGCCAAAAAAAATCACATTCCCACCATTTCCCCCCTTTACAGCAAATGTAGATGGTCATAAAGATTATGTGGACGTTACAGAGCATTACAGAAGGCCCCCTAATGCCTCTTGTACTGTATTACAGTCTGTCATTATAGATCACTATATAAGAGGCATATCACCCCCTACACCTCCTGTAGTGAATTACAGTCTGTCATTATAGAGCATTAAAGAAGGCATATCGCCCCCTACTCCTCCTGTAGTGTATTACAGTCTGTCATTATAGAGCATTAAAGAAGGTATATCGCCCCCTACTCCTCCTGTAGTGTATTACAGTCTGTCAGAATGACTGTGTGGATCATATGAACATTATAGAATGGTTTCATTTCAAGAATCTACATTATTTAGTGAAATGGGAAAAAGTACATCACTAAGCTAAACAAGTATAGTCACTTGTTCACTACATTAGTCTCGTATCTCGTGATCACACTTTAGAAACTGAACATCTCAACCAACTAACTGCATGTGGAGTAAAGGGGGGAGGGAGAAATTGTGGGCATTTTTAAGCAAACTATTCTTTAAAAAAGGTATCCAAACCCAGATAAGCACTACCCTTCCATCCCAGGTAAACACAGGAACAGGATGCGATCAGGGGAAACACACACAGAGAAACATTGAGAGGAGTTACTTTTTTGAATTTTTCAGAATTTTTTCGTCCTGAGTTATGAGGTCTGACCCAGATCCGGCTCACAGGAGCGACTGGGTCTCTGAGGTTTGAACGGGTTGCCATCCCAAGGGCCTGGATGTCCGTTGAGGCTGTGTGTGTTGTGGAATGTTTGCATAATGTTGTCTGACAGGTTCACAACGAGCATTTCTCACAAACTGTCCACATCCCTGTTATGACCTGAACTGACAGGAAAACTCCATAGTTTTTTTCAGCCTGATCTGCCACAGCTGTAGCATACCATTACCACAGCTAGCAAGTGGCCATTGACTTCCATTTTAAGTGATTAAAGTGACTCATCATTGACTTCCACTGAAAGGTAATTGCAGCAACTGCCTATTGACTTCCATTAAATGTTGCTTGTAGCGACTGCCCCTTGACTTCTATTGTAAGCTGCTTGCAGCAACTGCCCATTGACTTCTATTGTAAGTTGCTCGTAGCGACCGCCCATTGACTTCAATTGTAAGTTGCTCGTAGCGACTGCCCATTGACTTCAATTGTAAGTTGCTCGTAGCGACTGCCCATTGACTTCAATTGTAAGTTGCTTGTAGCGACTGCCCATTGACTTCAATTGTAAGTTGCCTGTAGCGACTGCCCATTGACTTCTATTGTAAGTTGCTTGTAACAAATGCCCATTGACTTCCATTAAAAGCTAACTGCAGGGACCAGCCACTGAATTTTATTGTAAGTGTGTTTTACTTAAATGGTCCCGTTTCCTTAACTAAATACATAGAAATGTATTGAAGTCACTGTTTAGTTAACCACACTACCACACACAGATGCGGATCAGGCTGAGAACAATGGAGGGTTCCTTTAAAGTGTCAGTCTCCTCAACATGGATTAAGCCTAGTCTTGGACTAAACTGCCATGCCTAACGGGAAGTCACCATTAAACAGGCTTTTCAGTCTAGGCTTAGGCTTAATCTGGGTGTGGAAAAATCAAAGCTTTAATTCAGCCTCTTTTTGCATATGGAACGTGAGTTTTTTTTGTTATTTTTTTGGTGAATCCCTTCGCTCATCGTTATGATTTGAAGACGTGGACGGCGCGGATGACGTACTGCCTGCAGATCGGACACTCGCTCATGCGCTTCCCGCACTTGGTGCAAGTGACCATGTGACCACACTCCAGCAGCACACAGTCGATCACAGCGTCCATGCAGATCCTGCACAGGTTTTCATCATTAAACAGCTGACCTTTGCCCCCATCTGGAAAGACAGAGAGAGAGAAAGAGAAATAAAAGATTACAGGAACAGATCACTTAAAGCCACTCTTTTATCACCTTTAACTCTTCAGCAGGGAGTTTTTTTTTTTTTTTAACAGTTCTACTTGTTGCTGTGTGAGGTTTGTGCTCATGAAAATTCAACAGTCTGTTACTTTGTGTTGTCATCTGTTCTTGTATTCACTCTGGTTCTGCCACCTGACTGCAGAGCCACGGTTTCAGAGCAGCAGTTTCACGCCTGTTGTGATAAACAGCGACTGCCTGACGTCTCTTTGGTGTTACACATTTATCTAATTTTTTAAAATAAATATGTTAATTTTATGAATATCTCCTCGTCAGTGAGACGAAGTTTGCCTCAATGCTGCTGTGACTCGTTTGACTCGAGATTCATTCAACAGGATGATCATGTTTGTGATACAACGGCAAGACCTGTGGCTGCTACGGTTACAATGCCATAGTAGTGATGAATGAATAAAGGTGAAGATGAAGATGGTTTATAAATGCTTGTAATCAAAACAACAGCTCTGTCTGAGTTTAGTGTGATTTAGTTACTGAGGGACTGTCAGATGTATAAAAGTATAAATATAAAACTCGAGTGTAAAGACGATGATGTATTGACTGTAATCCTGAATCTCCATTAACCTGCAGTGTTGATTAGCAGTTAGAAATGTTAGAATGATTTGTGTTGAACGTTCCAGATCACACCGGTATGACGCTACACTTTAATGGAAAGTAGTCAGGCGGCACATCCATGTGACGCTGCGCGCTGAGGGTTTAATTATGTTCTACTTCAGGGTTCCTCAACCCCATCCTCAAAGCCAACAGATGCTCCACATTTTAACACCAACACGTCTGAACCATCACTCTAAAGGCAATTTTTTAACCTAATTTCTGTCCGTCACGTCTGTAGCGAACGGTTTGTTACAATAATTTAGACACAATTCCCTGAACTTATGAAATATTACGAAACTTGCTGGAAACACACATAACAAAACTGAATGGGCTAAACAAAACTATATCGTCCCCTATGCTTCCTGTAGTGTATTACAGTTTGTCAGTATGACAGTAATGATCATATGAACATTACAGAGCACTTTTTAAATAAACCAATACAAGGCATATAACCCCCAGTGCTTCCTCTCAGGTATTACAGTCTGTCAGTATGACTGTATCTATTGCATGAATATTATAAAGAATTATAATGAGCTTTCTGATTGAAGCAACATTGCCATATTCAGTGAATTAATATTTTATACATGTGACTGTATAAAGTGAAGCTCCAGCTGTTCCCATGGCAACCTCCGCCCACACAATAATTCCACTACCTGTTCCCTTTGAAAAGGTAGTTTGATTCCTGAAAGAACAAATTATACACATTTACAGCTTAATTTGTAAATACCTTTGAAAAAAATACACACAACACAATTAGGAGTTCAGCAATTGCTCACTAGATTCAATTATAAGTGTTTTAAGTTCAGGGGAACGTGCAGATATTATTGTCCTCCATTACAGACTGAACCCAACTGATACAGCAGGTAGAGACCAGGTTGAAAAAGACAGGAGAACTCCGAATGGCAGGAACAGGACTGTGCAAAAGTCTTGAGCCACCCCTCATTTCTTCCAAAGATCTAGACTTTCTTGTATTTTTAATGTGCTCTTGAGGAACAGTTCTCCAGGCTTCCTTAAGGACTTTCAAAGACTCATTTTCAGTCCAGTCCCTGAACCTGACCAGTTTCAGAGGAATGTTTTTTATTTGTTAAGCCACACAGTGACCTACGGATGAATCATTCAAGCAGAACAAAGCACATCTAACTTAAGTCCTGAACCAGTGAAGAAACAG
>JBBPCZ010120710.1:0-10219 GCA_037974445.1 Brycinus macrolepidotus | reverse complement strand
ATGAATGGCCACAAATTCCCACAGAAACACAAAACCAAAATCTTGTGGAAAGCCTTCCAAGAAGAGTGGAAGCTGTTAGGGCTGCAAAGGGGGAACCAACTCCATATTAAAGTCTATGTATTTGAATGCAATGTCATTAAAGTCCCTGTTGGTGTAATGGTCAGGCATCGCCATACTTTTGTCCATATAGTGTATGTAGTTTAGTATATTATATAAAAATTTACAAGTGTCTAACAAGTACACTGTGAACAAACTTAGCTTTTAACTTTAACAGGCTAGCAACCACACTGCCTTAAAATATTACTTTATTCAACTTATAGTGTTAAATAAGAGTTACAGATAATACTTAAGGAGAATGTAAGATGTCTGTAACTCTTATTAATTTTACTGTAAAGGAATTCCTTTTGGCGAAAAATCTAATTTATGCAGTTTTCCACTTGCCCAGCAAACATGTTCAGATTTTGTTTCTTTATCTTATTGCTGGAGCTACAACAGTAGCATTGCTAAAAAAAAAAAATGTCAATAGTGACCCAAGTCATTTCCATTGACATATCTCCAGTGAGCCTGCAGCCACATGTTTACAACCGCGCTGTGACACAGTTTTCTCCAGGATCAATAAAGTTCTGATACTGAACTTCCCTCAAACCACATTCAAGCAGTCTTCATTAAGGCTGCAGAGACTTGTAGAGGAGGTTTAGGATTCAGTTTGGCTTTGAAAATAAATAACACTTTACGGCTACAAGCAGTCATTTCAGACACCACTGATCCTGGATCTGTTTCCTCTGTATTTAAGACTATCATTGCGACAAAGTCCAATTCATGATGCACACTTCACGCACAGTAAGCCCATTCGGTCTGTGGTAACTGTGGTCCAGTTTGAAACGAATGGCCGACCTCTTGAGTTTAATCTAGTGCTGACACCTGATTGTTTAAAAACTGTACTTTTGATTTTTCACCAAACCATTCACAGCACATTTGGACAGGGTTCATAACGTACAGTATTACTGTAGCTGATCATGTTCCTGTTGTAGTTCCACTCAGCATTTTTAGTGCAGCAGCTGTTGCCTTTAGTGTAGCGTGTTATACAAGTACAAAAAAGTCATTCATTTGTTACAAATGTACTTATCTTTATGTTATTTCATGTTAAGGAGACAGCAGATACATTGTTTTTGTTCACCAAAATGGTAGCATGAATTGCTCGAGCTGCTCAAGTCCACCTAAAAGTCCATCTTCAAGTCCACCTCCACATTCACCTACAAGTCCATCTTCAAGTCCACCTTCACATTCACCTACAAGTCCACCTTCAAGTCCACCTTCACATTCACCTACAAGTCCACCTTCAAGTCCACCAATATATACAACAAAAAAACCAACGACGAATATTTCCATACCTACTAAGGGCAAGATAGATACATCAGCTGCAAAGTGAGTATGCTGCCAGTAATCAGATATTTAGTTCCTTGATGGTGCTCAGAATGATGAGAATGTTGCTATGATCCAGAGGCTAATTCAAGAAACATTTTATTAAATATTTAAAAGGTTTCAAAGATTATCTTCTCTTCCATTGCTTAACCCAGAAAGGATGATAAAAGCTACTTTTGAATTTGCAGAGAGGTCATGAAAAACCTCTCGTTATTGGTGCAATCAATGGGTAATGAAAGAAGCGCATCAATTACAATGGGAGAGGCTACAGGCCTCCTTCAAAAACAAGACGTGGATGCAGATATCAGCCTAGGATATAACCAACAGAAGGAGTGGATGCAAGTAAGTACATTAAAGCACTTATACACACAATTCCTATAGTTTTAATACTGAACAAACTAATACTAAAAATCACTTGGAAAACTAAGCAGTTGTAATGTTCCGTCATTTGTCATTCTGATCAACTAAATCTTCAAAACGCGTCATAAGAATTGCTTACATGGTTTATTAACTGAGACTTGGTTGTAGTGTAGTAAGGACTTGTGTACTGCTGATGGAAGTTGGAAGATACAAATATTCACAACTACTAGTATTAATAGTGATTGTGTTGGTATAACCATACATAAACAGAAGATTCAGCACATTTTTTGCGGAATGTGACGGCTTGTCAGTGCTTGATCATTCTAAATGATTTGACCCATTGTGTAATCACTCAACTTACATACTGTAGCATGTTCTCAGCCTAGTATGGATAAACAATAAAAGAAAACTTGTCTTGTATGATCTTATCCCTGCCTCTATAGGTTGACCCTTCGCAAATGTCCAAATTACCATGGTCTGTAAAGATTCCAGCAGCAGCAGTTAAAATGGTGCACTCACAAGAGAATGGAACACCATTTGTTGGCGTTTTGCGATTCCCTGAGCTTCCTGTGGTATTACTGATACAAATAAATAATCTATTTATGTTTCAGATTATACCTGAAGATACTGTATCAGACATGCTGTAGTACAGTGGTTCCCAGCCCCGGTCCTGCACTTCCGAGTGTTTTCCCTCCCAACACACCTGATCCAATTAACTAACTAATTAAAAAGCCTTTCCTGGGTAGAGGTGTGTGTAAGAGCAAGCTAAGGGCCTCCAGGATCAAGGTTGGGAACAACTGCTGCAGGATATTTTGTTTTGGTGTTTGACTTGCTGAAAAACAGCTTATGCTAGATATTCCAAACGCATGCCTTTATAATTATTGTTTTAGAATGTCGGTAGCGGATTGGCAGTTGCAAGTGATATTTTTGGAATAACAATGGGGGTGAATATCACAAATCTCACTAACACTATAGACATCTGCTTTGAAAATATAACAAAGGTAAGACAATGTTTTACTGTGCAATAGAAACATACTCAAACTAATTTCCAAGCAATTATAGGATGCAGTATATTATATCTTTCACTCAAAAAAGTAAAACTGCATTTACACAGAATGGACCTAATATGACCTGCAATTCTTGGGATGGTGAAGGTGAATGTTCAAATTTCAATCATCAAAAATGGATTGTAAAAATAAATACGCGAATCATTAAAAATTATAAATGTTGAAACATGTTCTTGTATTCCTCTCCTTTTGAAGGCATATGGACTACGTCTGGCTGCTCCACAAACAAAGTCAACAACACAGTCACATGCAGTTGCACTCACCTAACTTTCTTTGCAATACTGATGGTAAGTGTACCAAAAAGGGTGAGACAGGATGCATTTGCAAGAGAGCTTTATTGTAGGGGGCCATAAATCAGAATGGTAACAGCCCAAACTGTCACAATGTCAGTTTGCACATCTATTTATTCTCCATTGTAAATATTCAGACGCATTAAGTCTAATAGTTTGTATGTATTGTTATATTTATACTGTTTACATTTGTGTATATTTGTCAATTCATTCTATTCTTTATTGTATTTCCTCAGGAGCGATTATGGGTTACATTTCACTGCACATTGTACTTGTATAACTGTGTATGTGACAAATATCTAGAATTTAAACTAAGTATATCAGAAGGACTTATCCTGGGTGCCGCAGCTTTAAAATGTGTGTCGAGAATGATGCTTGTCATTTTTCCGAAGTTTAAAGAATGGGTTCAGTTTTGGTGGGCTTCACCAGCCCATTCACTGCTTCCTCAAAGGACACTATCACTGTCGTACTAAAGCACATTGTTTTTATCTTATCAATTAAAACCTATAAATGACTCCATAGCTGAATTAAACGTAGTAAAACTGCTAATGCTATTGACGGCTCTGTCAGCATACAGAAAGAAAAACAGAGGACTGCACCGTATCTCTGCCAGTATTAGGGGTTGGAACCATATATGACTTATTTAAACATCTACATTACATTACAAATCAACAATGTCAGAACAAAACTTCATATCTCCAAAAAAGTAATTTTACAGGAGAAAAAAAAAAATATTTCACTGCACATTAAAAAGATTTCAAAACAAGAAACTAATTAAAAAAAAAAAATGAAACTAAATCAAATAAATAATTGGAACAAATGACCAAGAATACACAGAGATATGTGCCTTGGGTTGACGGCCCTTGGGTGGAGCTGTGGGAAGAATGATGAATCAAAGTGAAGTTTGTTGTACTTGAGATATGATATGGTTGATAGAGAATTAGAACTGATGTTAGAACTGCAGTTGTACTACTTTTAATGCATCTGTGTAATCATTTATAAGATTTAAATAAAAACAATGTGCTTTAGTACGACAGTGATAGTGTCCTTTAAGGAGGCAGTGAATGGGGTGGTGAAGCCCTCCAAAACTGAACCCAGTCTTTAAACAAGGCTTCAGATCATCATTAATTACATCACTTCGGGAAAATGACAAGCACCGATACAAGCTTCTCAAGACACATTTTAAAGCCCCGGGACCCAGGATAACTCCTGGCGTTCTTAGTTTAGATTCAAGATGTCTCAAAAGTGTAACTGTTAGTATATTTTCAGAAGGATTTATATTTTGAAAGTAACATTATTTTAAATCCATAACATGTGGAAGTGCTTCACTTCCAGTGGTCATCTAAAATATGAGTCTGGGAACTTAACTTACAAATCACATTAAAAATACCAATTTACTCTAGCGTGCTAGATTATCTTGTATCATCCGTATCCCTGTTCACTGAAAACACTGTGCATTTCTGCATAGTCACCAATGAATTTGGAGCAAAGTCTCAGTGGAAGAACCCCTACCAGTCTTTAGAGGTTTTGATTCTCCCATGCTTGACCTAAATTCACTGCTCTCTTAATCATGTTCCCTCAGTCAGAACCAGGCCAAAACATCTCAGAAGGAGACGTGACAGCACTGACCTATATCACCTCCATCGGTTGTGGCTTGTCCACGTTCTTTCTCCTCGTAGGCCTGTTCATTCACTTTGTGATGTGGTAGAGTCACTGTCGTCTCTCATATTATACTTCTCAGACCAAATCATAAACAAAAAATATACTTAATGTGACCGTGCATACACAGTGAGTAACTGTCCTGCTTTTATGTCCGTAGGCATTCTAAATCCAGGCTAGGAACAACAATCTTGATGAATCTATTTGTGGCACTGGTCCTCCTGAACATAACCTTCTTGTCCAACCAGCAAGTATGGAGCCTAAGTTCTTCTATTGGCTGCGTCACTATAGCTGCAGCTATGCACTTCTCCATGCTGGCCACATTCACTTGGTTTTTCATCCAGGGACTTCATTTCTACCTGATCCTCAATGCAGTCGACATAAAGATCAGAAAGTACAAGCTGTCATTCATTGGTTCAGGATGGGGTGAGTTTCGTTCATTTATTCGTTATGCAAGTATTATGCAAAGTGCATAAATCAAATACTTTTATCCTAGATGTCACCAGCTGTTTGGTGTTCAAATGTTCACCCAAATGTTTTGCTAAAAATGCCATTTTAGTTAAAGACATTTGTAGGGACAGCCATTGATATGGTTAGCACACCTGATCTTGTCTATTCTTTTGCTCCACACTATTTCATGAACGGGATTGCTCAAAATGACGGAATCCATCCCGATTGCTTCTTCTCAGGATTTCCAGCTGTTGTTGTCATTGTGATAGCATCTTCGGGGAATTATACATCTGTGGATTATGTCCAAATGTAAGCTACTTTGTGAAGCTATTGACACATTTCTCAGCAACAAAATATCAAAATATTAAACTTACAGTTCCTTTTTTTTAATTCCCAGGTGCTGGATCACCAATAAATATATTCATTACATAGTGAATGTTGGCTACTATTCTCTGATTTTCATCTTCACTTCAGTCATCTTCATAATGATTGTTCGAAAGATAATTCAAGCAAAACAAGGCGTCGTCAAAACATCATCAAAGAAAACAGCAGCAGCTTTTGGCCTTTTTGTTCTTTTGGGCCTGACATGGGGAGTGGCCTTCTTTAGCTATGGAGCTCTGACTGTTCCGTCTTACTACATCTTCACCATTCTCAATTCTTTCCAAGGTAGGTGGCACTTTCCTCCATTTCTACGTGCGCCAGTTAAACGTCTGCACAGTGGAGGATCTAGAAACGTTTACATGGGGAGACAGAGTTTGACACTGTTTGATGACAAGGAGCTTTAGGATGCAGTATGAAGTACAGAGGTATGAAGCAAGTATAGCTTGACACATCGTTTTCTCAGTCATCTTCTCAATCTCAAGCTGCAGGGCCTGTTCATGTAGAAAGGGCTTGATATATGACTGCTACGTTGTTACACTGTAGTCATATCTTTGTGTAGCAGTGAGCAATATGGACAAAAATGTACATCATTAGAAAAAATTTTTCTAAAAAAACAATTATTTTAGAAGTGTAAGTATACTTTTTGAAAAAAAAAAATGGTTTGTTTCAGAATGTCCTTGCTCTTCTAATACAAGACCTATTCAGCAAAAGAAGTAAATTAAAAAGTTTTTTTTTGGTAAAACTAAACTACTATTTTCATCCTTAGTCACCACCGCTGAGAGCGCCGCGACACAAGTTTTGTCTTGACAACATTTCTCCTTTTTGAGCTTGTGAAACTTAGTTTTTTATGCAAAAAGAATAATCTGTGATAGATTAACTGACATTTCGCCTGGCGTCATATTATTAGACGGGAAGCCAGCCAGCCTAGCTCCCAGGCATTATTAGCAGTTTTGTTAGATTCTGTTAATTAGCTCTTATTTTGCTCTTTTTTCAATCAGTCATCTTCAAATAAAGTTCATTCGGAGTTATATGTTATAATCACGGTTAGATTTGGATGCATTTTTTGAATATTTATTATTTTAACTTTAATGGGTTTTTAATAGTGTTTTGTGTGCAAGTTAACCAGTTCAGTCTGCATCACTACAGTAAAGGTAAGCAACTGGTTATATCCAGCCTCTAAGCAGTTTCTGACTAGACTGGTGCACAAGCAATATAAACCTCTTAAATCAGGTGTTAAATGGTTTGTTTATTTGTTTATTTACGGAGCTGAGCATAAAGTAGTTTTCTTTTATACCAGAGCTCATGGACAGCCTTCAGCCAACTTTCCCAATAACTGAAATATTATGCAATGAATATCTGTGGAAGTTTTACAGAGCTAACTTTTAATTTTATGAGCTTTTATGAACAACTGATATCAGTTCATGCTTATATAAGCATCATTTTGAGCTCTGCTAAGTAATATGACTTTGTATTGCAGATGCACTTCTTGATTTCTTACAAGTGATGGGCTAGTTGTATGCTTAAATATCAGTGCCTGCATTTTTAACAACGCTACTGTCTATTCTAAAGTTTTTAGAAAGTCATTACATGGAATGAAATTTGCATCATATGTTTAAGGCTGCAAAATTGGGATGGCCAGCTCCAAGGAGTGGCGTTATGTTTTTTTGGCAGATAAGATCCGTTCTGATGTGGTTTCTGTGTTTTGGTTCAAAAAGATTATCTATTATTTTACAGAATGTACAGTTTTGTAATTACAGACCTGTCATATTAATATTAGCAATTGAGTCATAACCCAGCTAATTGCCAAACTGCACACCACTCCATTTTTGGAAACTGAAGATTCCTAAGTTCAGCAAAAGTCAAATGTATAAAATCCATTGTAGTAAAACAGTAATTAATTGTTGTTTATTATGGTACTGTTCTAGGAATGTTTTTAAAAAAAAAATTTTTTTAAAAAACATACTTTTGCAGGTTTCTTTCTGTTCATCTACTACTACTACTTTCGAAACGATGAGCCGGAAATAAGTCAATCTGCATCCGGCACTGCTCCGTCCTTGAGAAAACCAGCCAACGTTAGCTCCACAGTGACATCAGAACCTGATACAGTCACAGAATATAACTGAAAAGAGTCTGATTGGGGGTGAGCATCAAACACAAAGGAAAAAAATCAGGAAATCCCACTGACTCATAGGCCATGTTATATAGCACTAAAAAGAGACACAATAACAAAAAATAACCCTTTGACTGATGTAGACTGTGATTGTAATCTCATATATTTATTGTATGTTGCAGATGTAAATATTTATTCTTAAATGTTGTACTTTTCAGGGTTTTTCAGGGTTTCATGCAAATCAGCTGTTCATGATAAAATATGCATGTATGTAAAATATGAACTGTCTAGGTGTGTGATATTAAGTTCTGTTTTGAAGCATCACAAGAGGGCAGTGTGAGCTTACTGTAAAAGTGTAAATCTGCGCTCCACAGCATACATGCACTCAAAGCTAAAGGAGTCAAAAATGTTTTATTTTAGGACCACTGCCAAAGAAGAACTAGTTTTGGCTCCCAAAAGATACTTCATTTAGGGTTTTCAGTTACATTATCAGGACTGAACAATTATTTAAGGAACTGAAAGAGGTTCTTCTATGACATTTCTGTTTTTAGGAGGTTCAATACGTCATGAATGTGCTGTAAATGCTATGTCATTTCTGTGAGTAGTAGCATTTTTGGCTTCTGTCTCAGCCATTTCAAGCAAATAGGTTCATTTGTGACTAACCAATTCCAACCTACAATACAGGTATGATTCATAGTGACAAAGAAGCCCCTTCCTTCCCAGCCATGCTAAATGAGTAAGGCATTACTGTCAACACATTAACATGTGGTTTCAACCTGCAGTCTCTGCTTCACTGTAATTTCCTGTGATGTTCATTAAAGACATGCACTACATAGCCCTAATCTCTTGCTCTCTCTCACACACATACACATTAAACACACACACACACACACACACTACACTTTCCATGGAGATGGAGAGGCCAGAGCACTTGCGTGTCCACAAGTAATTGCCCCAGAATCAGCTGAGGGTCATGGCCACAAACCAGTGTGTCTTAATAGGCCCCTTCGTAGATGATCTCATGGCTACCTGTGGAGTTGCGATGCCTGAGGGAAGTCTTTCCCCTCCCAAGAATTGCGCTCCTCTCCCAAACATCCAGCCAACAAAGCCTAGCAGCTCACTACGGTGATTACTCTTCTCATTTGTGTCGAGAATGTTTAGGGGTATTGCTCATGTGTAATAATGTTACTGTATAACTTTGAAGCGTTTGGCAACCATTTTTAAGAAGAATTCTATTGCTTGTCAACCACAGCCTACTGCCGAAGAACTGTGAATTGCATTCATAATTAATGTTGAAATAAATTACTTAATAAACATCTATGTATTTTATCATGTTGTGTTTTTTTCACGTCTTGCCTAACAACCCGTAGCTGGCAGCATTTTGCTGTAGAATAGTATGTATTCTAATGTTTGAAGGTCTAAGGTCAGAACACCGTTCTAACATCAAGTGAGCATTCAAATGTAGCACTGAATTGCATCACAAAGCCTTCAAGGAGTCTACACTGGAAACTTTCACATCAAATAAAAATGTAACTACTAACCTGATAGCCAGAGATGGGAAGTAACGAAGTACAAATACTTCGTTACTGTACTTAAGTAGAATTTTCGGGTATCTATACTTTACTTCACTATTTATTTTTGTGCCAACTTTCGACTTTTACTTCGAACTTTTACTTTAGCACGAGTATCCATACTTTCTTCTCCCTACATTTTCAAATCAGGGTCGTCACTCTTGCATTTAAATGGTATTTATTCAGTAAAATGGCATGTTTATTATGCCATTTTGAAACGCATTTTACCTATTCCATATCAATAATATGCGCCTTGCAGACAACGTGACTGATTGGTTTATGCTTAGAAACGTATGTAAACACACACAGAAAAGACAATCCTATCGGTGCATTTGTCTTTACGTGCACAAGTCGATGAACGTAAAGCGAGTAAGAGAAAAAAAAAATAAAACTAGGTTATACCTCAGTGTGAAATTATATCGTTCGTGATAATGGCACCAAGAAGCATAGCTCAGCGAAATGACTGATAAAACTGGTGAGAGTGTTAGTGGAGATTCCTTGTGTGATGGAGAGTCGAGTGAAGACCAGCAACACATCCCACATCCCTGGCCTTACCTCAGAGAAATGTTTGAAATTGCTGGCAGCAAGAAAGACTCCTGGAGAATGTGTTGTAAATTGTGTCTACCAAAACGCCACAAACTTTTGGCATTCAAGAATTCACCTTCCAATTTGAAAAAACATGTGGAGGTAAGAAATGCTTCTTGTCATGGGTAGTTAATTCTTTGTTTTTAGTAGGGGTGGGAATTTAACGCGTTAATTGCGATTAATTAATTTGAAAAAAAAATAACGCATTAAAAAAAATAACGCATTTAATCACACAGGGGACTTTTTTAATGCACGATTTCCTGGTACACCGATTACATTGATGCAGACATCAGAGCTACAAAAATGGAAGAATCGGAAGACAGC
>JBBPCZ010120709.1:0-10220 GCA_037974445.1 Brycinus macrolepidotus | reverse complement strand
TTAAGCCTCACTTCGCCTGTGCAAATAGAATATTTTACAATAAAAATAAAGATAAAAATAAAACAATTTAATAAAAAAAAACAATAACAATTCTGCCGGTCTCTAAAAACCCTCGCCCTGCGGACAGAGCCCCTCACGATTCGGGCGCCGATGTCCCGCTGATCTTCCAGGCACGCCATTGGCTGCGGAGAAGTGGTGTGTGGAGGGGCGGGGCTTGTGGAGGGCGGGCTTACGCTAAACCGCGACCTAAGTAAGAACATATCCTGGTCGGAGCAGGATTGAGACGCTGCGTAAATTGCCATGGCAACAGACCTCAGGTCGAACCTGTTCACCTTTTGTACTACGGGTTAGTCCTGAAGTTATGCCTCACGTGACCAAGTTACTCTCGAACTTAGTGTGATAAGCAAGTAATCGCGCTTCGTAGTACAGGCCCCTGGCCTCCAAATTGCCCAGATCTCAATCCAATCAATCTATGTGACAGGCTGCATAAACTACTATATACAAAAATATACATACACTGATAAGCCTCATTACACACGCCTACTTTTTTATCGGCTTCACTTAACAAACAGGTGCATTTTGTAGTTTATAATCACAGACTGTAGTCCAACTGTTTCTCTGTTTATCATTTGTTAGCTCCCCTGTGGGGCGTGTGTGTGTGTGTGTGTGTGTGTGTGTCTTAGCTTGTGTTTGTATTTGCCCGCGTGTGTCAACCAAAGTTATCCAACCAGCAGTGACCTGTGTCCAGAAACTGAGCATTGATGAAGGACCAGAGGACGACTTACACAAATTGCAGCATCAGATGAACCGCCATCAATAACCTGAAAGGTGGACTAACACTGCTGTGTGTGACCTTCAACATACACGCACACGCACACGCACACACACACACCCTAAAATTCCACTACTATCTCAGTGTTATACCTGCTCACTGGTGGTCCTGTGGGGATCCTGACTGTTGGTGAAGGGTGTAAAGGGGGACTAACAGTGAAACTCTGCAGAGAAACAGATGTAATTGTAAACTACAAAGTGCACCTATATGGGAACTGGAGCTGATAAAATGGACAATGAGTGTAGATACAAAGTAGGTTGAGGTTGTGTGTCTGAGTGGTATGTCGTTTGTCTATATTTTATCAAATTTACTCAAATGTCATTTTATGGTGACACCTTCACCAAGAGAACTTCTTTGTACATCTTGTACTTGGTGAATAGATGTTCTGATTCAGACTGTTTATTCACTATTTAAACATTTGAAAGAGCTGTCATTATTGGGGCTCTGCTTTCAGGTTCCTACAGATTTTTTTTCTCACAGTCGGTTACAGAATAAGCAATGAGAACAATGGTGGCCTGACTATTGTCCAAGTCGGATGAACAAGCTATTCCTACACACACTGAAACACCTCCCCTCACACTCTTCAGTAATGTGATCTCTCTCTCTCTCTCTCTCTCTCTCTTTGTACCTCTATCTTTCTTGCTTTTTATATGTGTCAAAACACACACACACACCCAAGTATATACAATCATTCAGGTCAGAGAGTCAGTGTGTGTTATTGCACTGGAAGGGCACCAGCAGTCACGAAAGCAACATGTTCTGAGAAATGACGCCTCACCATTGTAGGAGGTCCTTCAAAAACGCACACACACACACACACACACACACACACACACAAAGCACACGCAGCTGCACCGTTACCAACACTATCCGAAGCCAAACATTTGCTACATTGAGAATTTCAAGAAGCCGAAACCCATTTCACACTTTTAGGATGCCTGCAATGCCATATAACGGTGTAAATGGGTTTACAGTACTGAGCTCATTCCAATCGCTTTCCTTTCATTAGCTCACAGTCTCTGATGCATTACAAGGCTTGCTTTACAGCATTAGGCCCCTGGGACCGAAGTACGTAGGCTTCTGTTATGAAGCTGTGGTGCATACCAAAACTTATTCTTTCTAATAAACTCCATGTCCTTGGCTTTCATAAATCAGATTACTGTGTGATGTTTGGCCAGAGCGTATGCTTTGGGAGTAAGAGCAGGTCATTACTGTTTTGTGTGTGTGTGTGTGGTACAGACTCCAGAGGCCTGACACAAAAGAAACCCAACCTTGAGATTTGAAGTGGCAGGGTTTATGTGAGAAAAGATTAGTGTTGCCCTCTGTTGGCTGACAGTGCTTATTACTTCTAAGAGTGTATAGTAATGAGAACAGCACTGCAAACGCTGCATAATATATTGCATGAGAATTGTTCTGGCAGTATTGTCTTGGCTGATACTGATAGACTGCAGTTTGCAGATGAGGCCTCTTTTAAGAGACTTCAAAGTTGTGGTGTGTAGTACGTGGCATTTAATGTGTTTCTAGTGTTTTACTTTGTCTGGTATGTGTCCAGGTTTACTATTGTTTTTAATGTTGTATTCTATGTACACACACACACACACACATATTTATATACATATAAATATATATGTGTGTGTATGTATATTTATATACATATAAATATATATACTTTTATTTTATTATGTTTTATTGCTATGTTTATTAATCTTGCTCCTGGCAACCCATAGCGCCGCACAATTTCACTCTTCCCTGCCCTAATACACCTGATCCAGCTCATTAAAGAATCATTTCTAGTATCATTTCTTCTGTTTTTCCTGGTTTCTATTGTTTTTCTTTAACAAAAAAAAACTTTTCAACTGTGTTTCCACTGAAAACGTTTTTTCACTTTAGTAATAATAAAAAAGAAGAAATGATTTTAATTACTGCAATTTTAGTGCACCATTTCTGTTTTTTTAAAAAATCAATAAAAATACATGAAATATGTTCAGTTGTTTCCAATCTGTTAAATTCTGCAAATAAGTGGTATTTGTGAACTGAATTGTGCCAAAATGTGTTCTCTGTAGAGGATGTGCTCAACAACACATAACCAAAATTTTGCTTGCGACTACATGTAAGACAAGATGAGTCAAAAAAAAAAAAAAAAATCACGCTTGAGCTTGAAATTCAGCTTTTGGCCTTTGTGAATGTTTTTCGTTTGCAGTTTAAGTGATTTTGAAGACAGATGAAGTGCAGGCTTAGCTTTGTGGGGTGGATTGTGCTGACGTCTCAGTTTTGTAACATGAAACAGCTCTGTTTTAATACTTCGGGTATTTTGCAACACTCAGCTTCGTGCTCATCAAAGTGTCTCCCTCGCTATGATCAAGTTTGCCCAAATAATGGTTTGACCGTTGTATTTTCAAGCTACCATTAAACATTTCATCATAAAATCTTTCCAGTAACTTAATCGAAGGATGAAACAACACTTTAACATGCTTTAATGTAACGAGGTTTATTCTAAGTCATTTGGACCATATTCATTTATAAAGAGTAGATTTCAGCTCTGACGTTTCTGCAAAGAAAAGGCAAAATGTAAAAAAGCTTCTATTTGATGGGTTAAGTGGTTGCATGGCAAGAAGAAAAAACATGACAATCAGTAAAGATAACTGAACATAGGATGGATGATGTATATGAAGTGAAATGAACAGATGGCTTGTTGTTTGAAAGCTTTACTTCAGCTTGAAGGAGGAAAACGTTTGGAAGCTTCTCCCCACTTGTTGTCTTGGACGTAGGAGAGAATCCAGTAGATGTCAGCATACAACAAAGATGCTAGGAAGAACGACTGCATTCCACTCTGCAAATATCCTGAACCCTAACCTCACGAAACAGCTCTGCGAACGCAGCTGCCATGGGAAAGTGACAAAAAGTGAAAGCTGAACGAATGAGTCTACTTATCTTTTCTTTCCTTGACAGTTCTCCCATGCGGTGCGCCCCGTGCCATTTCGTTCACAGCTATTATACAACAGTTAGTTCTGACGGCACAATCTGATTGGTTGAAATCTGTTCCATCATAAATAACAGAAATATTCTGTTCCCCTTCCATTCAGTTATTGCTATGTTTTGTTTACCTTAACATTTATTCAAATTTTTTTCTGATCAAAATGAAGCATTCATTCATTTTTACCTTTCCATGCAAAACGATATCATGGAGATAGGTGTACCCCCCAGGTAGAATGTCTCTTAAGTTCTCCAGATCTTAAGAAAAGGCCTTTGTTGAAAACTTTTAAATGCTGACCAGTTTGGTATGGATTCCTCTGACATGGAAAGCTTCTTATCCTTCTTGTTCGTTTAAAAATGCTTCAAATGACACAAATATTGAACAAATACAACATCATGATCACACAATAATCTGTACAATAGCCTGATGCTGCTATGTTGTGCAATTTGAGTATCATTATGTGCATTATTATCTTCCTATTATGTGCAATAATCTACCATGTGCAGTATCATGCAGTGTTCTTATCAGGTGCTAAAACCTTAGCATTATGTGCAGTATCTTATTATGTGCAATAGTCTTACCATGTGAATATCACTACTGTCAATATTACTCATATGCTACTGATCTCTACTACATTCAGTAACATACTTCTAACCACCATTTGTGTTATTAGCAGTCCACTTAACTGTAAGTTACTTATCTATAGCATTTATACCCAGCATTGTGTATATAACAGTGTATTTCATATGGAGTTTTTACTGGATTTATTTAGACTTTATATTTTATATTTGTCTTGTCTCTGTGTCTCTGTGGTAACATAAGCAATTTCCTGCGGGATCAATAAGGTTTTCTGATTCTGATGATATATAGTATTGAACAGATACAACACCAAGGCGTCTGTGTTCATATTCAGCTTAGGTATATGGGCAGGAATTGTGGCGGAATATTCTACAACTGTAATTTTTCCAGGACCATCCACTGAACTTCAGTTCATGCAGGTCATCTTACATCTTGTTTTGGTTAGTTTGCATGCAGTGCAGCTTTACTCCAGTAAACAGCATCATTTTAGCTCCAACTATACCTTCATGGAAACCACCATTCAGGAATTAAAACACCAAGCAACAGACACTGTCTGAACAGAGTTCACCGTCAGGAAAAAAGGTACTGTGCAATTTTGTTCAAGGTACAACAAATGTACAACATGTCTTTTAGGTCCAATCTTTGTACCTTACTTGTGTTTTTCTTTGAAAGGAATAACAATGTATGAATGTATAAAGAATCAAAGTAAAACAGAAAGCCTGGAGTCAGGGTGAGATGTATGGAGTCAGTGCAACTTAAAAAATATAACTGCAATGTAATATGGATACTGTGATGTACTAGAGGTACCACCCCAGTAATGGTTTGGAGAGTGTAGGCTAATTCAAAATGTATTTCAATCAAGTTTAAATAGTTTCTGCCATTTACTAATAAAGTGGTTACAATCTACTATAATAATCAACAGATAACAAAGACAACAATTATTTTGCACTACTGTCGTCTCCTGAAAAATATGCTCTGAATCCAGTCAAATGATGTCAGTACTGAGTGAAAATAAAATTCTAATTTAAAATGGAGTAGAAGCACAAAACTGATTCAGTTAAACATCATGCTGTACGAATCAGTGAGGTAAACTGAGAAAACTGCGTTCTTTCTAGTTGTCATAGCATCATTGCAGCTAGGTGTCAATGTATGAACAGCAGTTTTGCTACTGAGACTGTTTTCATACTTTTCTATGCAATTTCAGATGCATTACCTCCTCATACGATGCTACTATTGGTGCAGCTGGTGGCCTGGTGGTTAGGGAGTTGCACCTGCGATCAGAAGGTTGTGGGTTCGAATCCCAGGACTGCCAGTGGCACCACTGAGGTACCCTTGAGTAAGGTACTGTTCCCACACACTGCATCACTGGCTGCCCGCTGCTTCACTTGGTGAATGGGTTTAAATGCAAAGACAGAATTTCACACTGTTCACACTGTGTGCTGTGGTGTGTTCACATACAAATAGACACTTTACACTTGATTCTATACTATTACTCGTGGGTAAAATCGCCCAAGAATCTGATCAAAACAGTAACGTAGCAGCAACACTGTCGGAACAGCACAACATGCATGCCTTTGGCTCGTCTATTTATAGTGCTGGACATGTTTTGTGTAGAGAGGTCTCACTGCTTCTCTCTCTCTCTCTCTGCCCCACTCCCTTCTCTGAGGGTGAGAGGTCCACTTGTTTGGAGCTCAGCACTGCTTTCAGTCATATTTATTTAGTCATTACTGGAATGGTTTTGGGATGGCCTTGGGTCAAAAAGATGGCAGAAAAAGACTGTTGGAAATATTTTTAGACCCCAGGATCACTTTCCCTGTTTTAAAGAAGAATTCTGCTTCCCAGCGCCCACCCCGTGGCTCATCAAAGTGCTGGATTTTTCAGCCATATCCCACACTGTCGAACTGCGGGTTGAAAGCGGTCCCGCCGATTTGTCAGTAAACGTTACAGCGAGCGTTTGTGGGGTCTGTGGTCATGTTGTTAGCTAGAGCCTATAAAACCGCTTGTATTACTCGAGGTTTGTAACGCGAACCTCAAAGCCGTTAGAACACATTTCCACATCCAACACAAATACGCCCAACAGGATACACATTACTGCGCGTAATGCCTCTCCTGAGGGTGCTATTCTTGCTTAATGTGCCACAAATCATCCCTATAACAATCATCTGCCAAATCACAAGAAGGGAAAACATCAGTACGCAATTTGTACGATTCTAACTGGCAGCCGACCTCCGAGAGTTTCCTCTCGAAAGAGCTGCACTGCTTTTAACCCGCAGATGTCCAGAGTTATTCCCTTGTATTTAAACTTATATTATACAATCATTAAATTCACAATATAGTTAATAATGGGGCCAAACAATACTCTGCAGGCAGGATAACTGTTCATGAAATTCAACTCATAATAAATGATCTCTTCTACTACTAACAGTTGTAGGCAAAATTTGGGCACTCCCATCTTTTTACATGCTTTGTTAATATAGTGTAATATTAAAGTGACAATCAGTACACATCCTCTACAGAGAACACACTTTTGCTAGGCTAATAAATAGAAATTGGACACTAAAAAAGCAAAACAAAATGCAATTTTTAAGTAGTTCCGAACATTCAAACCATTGCATCTAATTGTACAAACACAAATGTGATATAGACTGAACCTTTATAATGTGCACATTCTGCATTTCTCCACTTTGTTCAATGAGCTACAAGCGACAGTATATCAAACAAAAGGTAATAAGATAATTAAGGTAATTTTTCACCATGGAGGGTTTACACAAGACAGCTGTGGTAAAAGAGAGAGAAAGAGAGAGAGAGAGAGAGAGAGAGAGAGAGAGGGAGAGGGAGAGAGAGAGGTGATAAGTGAAAGGTGTGTGATCTGGAAGGTCCTGAGTGTGTTGAGCAAGCAAGTGAATGGAACGAGTGTGTGTGATGAAGTTGGAGAAGGAATGGTACGGAGCAGTGGAGGAGGAGACGCCTCCCCGCCTCGCTGTGCCAGAGACACGTGGGGGTCGGGTCACACCGCTTGGCGGAGATGGAGCCCTGAGCCAAGGCGAAACTCTCCTGAGCGAGTTGTTGTTCTGAGAATCCGAGCTGCTGGGATTTTTAAAGCCTTGCATTATTACATTGGTGAAGCTAAGATTAACAGTTAATGGATTATTTAAGGAACCATATCCTGCATTCATTTTTTACATTTTGTTACTGAAGTCCACTTATGGCGTTTGTACAGTTTTAAGCCTGACTGCACCAGTAAATGGTGCAGGTACACCAAGCTATCACGGTACCTTGCTCACGGATACCTCAGTGGTGCCACTAGCAGTCCTGGGATTCAAACCCATGGCCTTCCGATCACAGGGGCAGATCCCTGGCCACCAGCCGCCCCATGGCCTTAAGTGTGTCAAGTTTGAAGGCAGACCCAGGATAAGTAGTTCACACTGTAAGCAGTTTGTCAGAATAACCTTAATTAACTTTAAAACTTCTTTTAGTGTTTGTATGAAAATCTGATCATATTTAGGTCATATGAAGAAATATAGAAAATTCTAAAGGGTTCACAAACCTTCAAGTACCACTTTATGTGAACTGGTAATTGAACTTAAAATATTATTCATTCTGTAAAAGCTTTCACATTAAAATCAGCAGCTCATCCTAAATACCTGTTCTCACATCGCTTATCTGCTGAAATGGAAACACCATCAGACTAGCTTGTTAAAATGTTACAGCCAAAAGAGTTTTAACATTAATCTATATGTCCTTTCTGTTGGAGCTAAATTTCACCCCACTATGTATAAGGTAATGTAAAAAATAATAAATAAAGTAATTTTCTCTGTTTTTTTATCTGTTTGTAATGTCATTTTGACACAGTGTAAACAGCAGCTGGTGTTGTTAAATTCTATATAAAAAGAAAAACAACAAAAATGGAAATACAAGGATTTGTTCCAACAGTGATGATTATATCAGTTGTTTTAGTTTTAGCTTATCACTTACAAAGGCTCAAAAGTATGGGCAGGCTTCATTGTAGACACAAGATTTTTTTTCTGCAGTGTTAACTCTTTCCATGTTGCAAACTCTGCTTCAGGTCTTCAGTACCACAATGTATCAAAACACTGAAAAACACTGTTACAGCTCCTCACATTTACAAGCCGTATTAAGGTCAATTAATCACTTATTTGCGGATTAATTCACAGGAATTATTTTTGCCGCCCTACTGAATCCACTTACGAATTTATTGATATTTTCCAATCACGGACATTAAATTGATATGTGTAATTTTTGATGTTTTTCATGGAAAATTCAGTTTCGTTCCATTTTCCAAAATATGGACCCTTTCAAACATCTGGAGCATGTTTCACTAGTGAAGGTGAACTTAATGATTACATTTCACTAGTGAAGGAACAATACTATATCATATGATGATGTAATATAAAATATATTATATAAGCATATTATATATCAAATATAAGTATATTACTATATTATATAGCATATACGGGCATCTAGGTATATTATTTTATTTCTATATAGTGTGTATGTATATATATATATATATATATATATATATATATATATTCCTGAATGTATATGCATTACTGAATGACTCACATGACTCACATGACTGCACCTTTTAGACCTTAAAAACATTACAGTTCTGAATGACTGCATCTAAAGAGTGCCGTAGTAATTTCACAGCTTTTTTCATTCTGCTCTCAAGCATGTTGACAACTTGACTGTGAAGGTGGCATGGGGGGAAACAGAGAAAGGAACAGAAAGGGAGAGAGAGGGCGTCACAGTCGTGGTTCCTTTCTCTTTAGGGCCCCAGGCACCGAAGGCCTGGAATTCCAAACAATTCTACCAGGGCCCCTTATCGTAGAGACTGGTGAAAAGAACAAGCAAGAAAGAGAGAGAGAGCCCACCACTACATCCCTAAGAAGGGACCTTAACACCGCAAACCTCAGCTTTACTGTGGACCAGGGGGCTTTCCGTGTAATAAATTCAGAACCATGACAATATCACAAATATTTAGGGAGTGAGATGAGGCCTTTCCAAGTAGACATTTTTTTCCCCCTCACAGTTGATATCATGTTGTGGGGAACGGCATGTGAACGGAAACGCTCGGTCGAAACTTTGTGTTCTGGCAAAACAATCACAAATCACTTTGCCTCTGATGGCGTCCCGAGAAACGACCAGCAGTGTTGCCTTTTTGGTGGACGGACAAAGTAGAGATTTGATGTGGTTACAGTTGATGTTTCTGCTACACTGTAAAAGAAATCCAGACAAACAGAGTTCTATGCGCATTTGGAAGGCTCTTCACAAGATGGTGTTTTCTATGAACCACAGACACTTTAACTCTTAGAAGTGTGGAGGTTTTTGCTCTACTGTTTCAATGTATTTGCAAAATTCATTACTTAGTTACCTAATTCATTACATTTCCATTCCTTTTATATTCAGTACCAACAGTTTTAAGTCAGGACTTTTGTTTCAATGGCAAATACTTGCAAAAAAAATGACACTTTGGAAAATCTATAGACACTGAAGTATATATATATAGACAATCAGCTTTTTACACCATATGGACAAAACTAGTAGGATGCCTGACCATTACACCAACAGAGACTTTGCATTCAAATACATAGACTTTAATACGGAGTTGGTCCCCCCTCCCCTTCCTCTCTTCTTGGAAGGCTTTCCACAAGATTTTGGAGTGTGGTAATTTGTGTCCATTCATTCTGTAGAGCATTTATGAGGTCAGACACTGATGTTGGACGAGAACGCCTGGCTCACAATCTCTGTTCCAGTTCATCCCAAAGGTGTTGGATGGGGTTGAGGTCAGGGCTCTGTGCGGCCAGT
>JBBPCZ010120708.1:0-10220 GCA_037974445.1 Brycinus macrolepidotus | reverse complement strand
TCCTTGTTTCTGTGAAGTGTGAACCCCAAGAAAAAAACCTAACATCATTCCCTGCTTTGTTGAATGTTTTACTAGTTGGACTACTGGCGGCTGGACTCTGGGGGGGGCTGTGAGGTGAGGGGGTGGAGCACCCTCACAGACCCGCAGGACTGAGCACGGGGCTCCTCACTTTCTGAGAGCCAGGTGAGCTGCGTTAAGGGAGGAGCTAGGACTCTTTAAAACATGGGCTCTCTGGCAGAGTAAAGAGAGGAGAGGAAGGAAGAAGAAACTGGAGAGAGCGGCCAGAGACAGGAGAGACAGAGAGTGAGGTAGAGTGGAGAGCCCGTGCTAAAGTTTCAGCCCAAAGTTGTGGTGGTTTTGTTTGCGCTTATGTACACTGATCATGCCTTTTGTTTAAAATAAAAGCTCTGCCGTGTACTCACTCCGATGTATCTGCGTGTTCCTGGGCGTATGTTGAGGCGTATGCTATTATACAATTTTACAGTACTTAAAAATTATAATTATAGCCACAAATAAAAAATACGTATTAGAAACACTACAATGTTGTATAAAATCTAACAGTAGAGTTATAATAAAATAGACTAAAGACTACAAAGAGAGATGAAGAAAAACAGTGCAAATGTACTGAAGAGAGTACCTACAATGTAAACAGTTAAAGTTGTGCAAATGTAGCGATTTGTCTTGTTCAAATGTAGCGATTTGAGCAAGTATTCCAGTATGTGGGCAATGTTCAAGTAGACATAAATGTAAACATTCACTCTTACTGTAGCCACAAAAAAAGTGAAGAGGTGGTGTTATGTAGTGCAGAGCAGGGTTCAGTTCAGTCTGGGAGGGGGCAGCATGGTGTTCAGGAGCCGGACTGCTTGGGGGAAGAAGCTATTGCACAGTCTAGTAGACCTGCTCCTGATGCTGCAGAATCGTCTACCAGATGGGAGGGGGTAAACAGTTTGTGGGGATCATCCACGATGCTGGTGGCCTTATGGATGCAGCAAGAAGTGTAAATGTCCAACAGGCTTGGTAGAGAGCTGCCGATACCAGACTGTAATACAGCTGGTCAGGACGCTCTCGATGGTGCCTCTGTAGAAGGTGATGAGAATGGGTTTGGGGAGGTGCACCTTCTTCAGTCGTCTCAGAAAGTGCAGACGCTGCTGGGCTCTTTTGGTGAGGGAAACGATGTTATTGGTCCAGGAGAGGTACTCTGTAATGTGAACGCCCAGGAACTTGGTGCTCCTCACTCTCTCCACCATGGCGCCGTCTATTTTGAGTGGAAGGTGGCCAGCCTGGGTCTTTCTGAAGTCAACAATCAGCTCTTTTGTCTTGCCAGAATCAGAATCAGAATCAGAATCGCGTTTATTGGCCAAGTATGTGCGAGTATGTCCGGTAGATGGTGTCTCTCAAGTACAGTGTAAAAACAACAACAATATGTAAAGATACAATGAACAATATACAGAGCAAATATAATATACAATCTACAATAACATTAAGAGACAGATTATTGTTCTTGCACCAGACCGCCAGCCGTCGCGCCTCCTCTCTGTGCGCCATGTCGTTGTTGTCTCTGATGAGCCCTACAACTGTGGTGTCGTCTGCGAACTTGACAGTGTGGTTCGTGCTGGAGCTGGAGGTGCAGTCGTGAGTCAGCATCGTGAAGAGTACACGCATCAACACACATCAACACACATCCCTGGGGGCGCCTGTGCTCAGCATGATGGTGTTGGAGCTGGTATTGCCGATCTGGACTGCCTGGGATCTTCCAGTAAGGAAGTCCAGGATCCAGTTGCAGGTGGAGGTGTTCAGTCCGAGCAGGTCCAGTTTACTGATCAGCTGCTGTGGGATGACGGTGCTGAATGCTGAGCTGAAGTCGAACAGCATTCTCATGTGGGAGTTGCAGTGTTCCAGGTGTGACAGGTGGAGAGCAAGTGAGATGGCGTCTTCTGTTGACCGGTTTGCACAGAACGCAAACCGCAGTGGGTCCAGTGTGGGAGGGAGCTGATTCTTGATGTGGCTCAGGACTAGCTGCTCAAAGCACTTCATGACAATTAGAGTAAGTGCTACCGGGCGGTAGTCGTTGAGCTCTGAGACTGTGACCTTCTTTGGAACAGGTCTGATGGTGGTGGCCTATGGGGACTATAGTTTGGCTGAGGGAGGTTTTGAAAATGTCCGCTAGGATGACAGTCAGCTGGTCAGTGCAGGCTCTGACCACATGTCCGGGTACATTGTCCGGTCCAGCAGCTTTGTGTGGGTTGGCCCCGGCTAGAGACTTTCTCACAATGGTTGCAGATAGGGACAGCACTCGGTCGTCTGGCGGAGGGTGGGGGTGGTCTTCCACGCTGGTTCAGTGTGGCTGGGTCTTGTAGTCAGTGATGGCTTGGATGCCCTGCCACATTCCTCTTGCAGCTCTTGAACAGGATAAATGGTTGTTGGCTTTCTTTGTGTGGTCGCGCTTTGCCAGCTTGATGCCCCGGGACAGGTTGGTCCAGTCCTGCAGGGCTTCAGTAGCTCCCTCTGGCCATGTTCTGATCTGCTTTGTTACAGGTTTTACTCTCCTCAGCAGTGGGTTGTATGCTGGAGTGAGCATTACTGTAGTGTGGTCAGAAAGTCAGAGTCTAGTGTTGTTTCTGTTTTTGTTCTTGTGTTGCACTATGTTCCTGGAGGAACATTGTTTCATTTCACTGTGTACTATGTATATGGCTGAAATTACAATAAATCTACTTGACTTGACTTGAAAAAAAAAATGCACAGTTCAATGAAAGTTTTCTCTTGGACACAAAAGTATAACAAATCAAATTTTATTGTTCGAGGTCCCAGTAGCCACTAAATATAGCCTGATTATTCAAGAACAGAGACATAACTATGTTTTTCCAAGAGTTTTGTACAAGATGCAAAACACTGATGCTTAAGATATGCTTTTTTGTAGGCATATCTGCCTGCAGTGCTGAGTATGTTCAAGCAGTGCAGACAGCTGCGTTTCTGTTTGCACAATAAATGTGATGTGTTATATAACATCTCTCAAGATGTCTAAAAGTTTTGTTCACATGTGAGAATCTTGGTGTTGTGCTATGGTTTGCACAAAATAAATAAATAAATAAATGACAAGTTTACCCGTTACCACAGTAACTCAGTTAACGTTCACTAGGTTTAAGTGACTCTCGAATAACTTGTAAATGTGATGCCATGGACTAATTAAACGTGTTTCAGTCCAGTGACTGTATTTGTATATATATCTGAAAGTATCAAGCTGTTGGGTTGACCCTAACCCTAACTGTTTGGAAAAACCTTTGGATTGATAAAACCCACTACATGCACAAACATGCAAATAGCCAATTAGAAACTGACAAAAAATGTATTCATTCATGCATTATTTGAACTGCTTATCCTAATCAGAGGTTTCTGGAGCTTATCCCAGTGGTTACAGGGTAAAAGGCAGAGAAACACCCAAGACAAGTCGCCAGTACATCACAAGGCAGACCCACAGACAAACACATTCACACACACACACTCACAGTCACACCAAGAGGCAATTTAGTATTTCCAATTCACTTGATGTGCATGTCTTTGGAACAATAAATGTGGAAACAAGCAGACTAAGCAGTAGAGGAGGAGAAGTGTTCTTAAGTTCAGATTTAAAAGTAGAGAATGAAGGGCAGTCACAGGGAGAAAAGAAAGCCTGACACTGCTCAGCTGTATTGGAGCACACTAGTGCAGGAGGTTGATGGAGGTTCGTTAACAATTCTGAAAAGTGTTCTTGGCCTGGAATTAGCACCATTTATAATGCAGGCAGCATTAAGGGCATGCCTATATTTGATCATTTGCTCAGTGTATAGTAACAAGTGGACAGTAAAGCCAGATTTCTTATGAAGGAATTCAAGACGCCGGCAAGTGGCCTTGATTACTCTGAGCTCATGGGTGAACCAAAGGCAAGAGCAGGTGGCTGAGATAAGCCTATTCTTTAAAGGGGCTAGATCATTAAGCAAACCAGAAATAGTGTTATTATGAAGAGAAACCATACTGCCTGGAGAAGAGTTTCTGTAATTAAGACAGACATGAGGATCAAGGAGAAGCAGCGAACAGATTGGAATTGACAGACCTAATATCACAAAATTAGACAAATTTTCTCAGAAAGAGGGGGATTAGCAAAGTGAAACCTACATTCAATAAGCTTATGATCAGAGATACCAGAAACAGAACCAGACAGAGATGTCATTCAGACCAGTAGTACAGAGCAAATCAAGAATATGTGAATGTGAGATGGAAAATCAACATGCTGTGTCAACAATCTAATACGGAGATGAACTCAGATGTGTAGGAACTGGTAGTGTCCATATTTATGTTAAAGTCACCAAGCACAACTACGGCAGGGCAAAGAGATAACTGTGTGGAGTTCTTTAAGTTCTGATAAGAAGCTAGCAGAAGGGCGGTAAACTAGTCAGTAGAAAAGGAGAAGAGGAAATGACCGTCTTCAAAAGATGTAACTTCAAGTACTTAAAGTTCTTTGACTTTTAAACCAGAATGGTAAACCACAGCCAAGCTGCCACTTCTACCTTTTGATAGGTATCTGTAGCCATGGGGAGCAAGCTTGTTTAAGTGTAAATAATCAACAAGTTGTAGCCAAGTTTCTGAAAGGAAAAAACACATCCACATTCTTCTGGATAATGAGATTGTCGATCAGTGAGGCTTTACTGGTTAAAGAGTGAGTATTCAAATGGGCGGTTAAAGGCGAGATGGCCGGGAAAAGAAGGTGCAAGCAGTTTAGGAAGAGGATGAACATGGTCATGATTTATCCCTCGGTCAGCTTTAGTGACGTGCTGGTGAACACGGTCATCTGACCATATAGTCGGGATCAACACATCAGAGCCATAGATAAAAGAGGGTCTTCTTTTTGAGTGGTAGATGTAAAACGGATGTCAAGCAATTTCAAGTGACCAGCATAGATTGTAGTGGAAGCGGAAATGATAGTCCAGGTATTTAAATTTGATTAGAGAAAAAGCAATCTGCATCGCCAGGTGGTAAAACACAAAAATATGCAGCAAAACTGCAGGGAATGAAACTCTGCACGTCCGAAGTTTCAAAAACAAGGCTGTCAAGAAGCCACACCACAACACCACGCTAACCCAGACCATGCACGTTAGCCAACCAAACCCAACTACACAATCCAGCTAGAAGTTGAGAGAAGAGCATGCAATCCAGACTGGGGACAGCAACAAAGAGGGAGACTTACTCCCCACAGACGCAGTCACAGTGCAGGAGAAGAGGAAGAGGACTCATGCATGTAAAAAGCAGGTGTGTTATAGGCAGTTTCACCAAGCAAAATTGGATTGCCAATGCAAATAAAAAGACAGGGTGTGCTATAGGCATTAACACAAAAAAAAAATGCCAATGCGATTAGAAAAGAAAAATGAAAGGAATGAAAGAGGCAGCGAAACTAATATAGGCTCATGTAGCTAACAAGTAGAGAAAGCTTATACTCTTATCAGTTATCACTGTCCGAACTAAATATTTAAATATTTGACTTTGTGTCAATTCCTTGAATTTGTTTTAAATGGGCAACTATACGTTGCATAGCTAAAAGCAGTAGCAGCACTCTAAAGCTTTTATAAATAACCATGTAATTTAGCGCAACAAACAAGCAAGTCTATTTGAAATTACTTAACAACTGGACATACTTCAAGGCAAGTGTGTGATGATTTAGGTGGAGCTAACTTGGTAGCTCCAGTGCAAAACTAAAAAAAAAACACTTCTGACATTAACATATCTTGGCTGATTCACTGCACAAATTATACATTGTGCAAATTTGATTTTTAGACAAACCACTTTAAACACAACTGTGATGTAGGCTTGCAGAAAGAGAGAGAGAGAAAGAGAGAGAGAGAAGGAGAGAAAGAATGGGTGATATGGGTGACTACAACCAGGGATGGCCTCTCTAGTATTACCTGCTCTGCACAGGTTTAGAAATGCAGATGAGTGAGAATATGCACACACACACACACACACACACACACACACACACACACACACACACACACACATTGTCAAAGTCAAATTCCACTAATACATCCTCTTGAATGGTGAAACAAAAACACCATCACAAATAATTACTCCAAAGGCAGTTTAAACTGTGCTACTGGAGTACACTTAATGCTAACATAGAGTAACCAGGCTGTCACAAAACTGAAAAACACACTCCCACACCCCCAACAATGCCCGCTTGCCCCATGGGGAAACATTGCCATACATGGACACGGCATGGGGCTGCTGCAGCTCAAGGCTTTGTGCCAAACACGCTCATCTCTCCCTAGGACAGCACGACATGGACAGTAAGTACCCAATATTATATTGATTACATAATATTGTGACATACTGTCATTTTAAAATGTCTCGGAATGTATCAAAATGCAGGTAAAACTTTGATGCAACATAATTAGAGCATGTATTAATTTATCCAAAAAGATTTATCATAAGGAAAATATCTCCAAAACTGTAACAAGATTTTCTAAGCAAAGTTAGACTGTTTCTAGTGCATTCATCTGGAAATCTTGGGTAAAAATATAGTAAAAAATAAAGACAAACCAAATAAAGTTAGAGTTGTGAGGTATTAGTATGACATCATTGGTTTATCTGACCATATATCTAGGCTCATCAAAACACTCTTTGAAATGAGGGTTTATCAGGAGGCTTAGAGCACAATAAAAAATGTGATTGCTTAGAGGGCTCAATGGATAATGCAGTCTTCTAAAATAATGATAGAAAAACAACTCAGCAGCCCTATCTCATCCTACTTCTTATTGTAATGCAGCAACTCCTTTTGCTGTGCATGTGTCCGGCGCACTCTCGTCTATTCCCACGCACCACCCACTCAGCCCAACAATAGTGCTGATGGTGTCCGATGCAGTGAGCTTGCAAAACCAGTTCAAATCCACTGCTCACACACACAAAAAAACATCTACTGGTTCTATCAAGCAAAGACGTAGTAAAGAGCGCTGACTGCAACTGTGTGAAATGTCAACACTGCACTTGGCACACACACACGGGGGATGGGGGGATCTAGGGCAAATTGACTGTTTTGCAAAATAAATCAAAGTAAAGCGATCAGCTAATCTTCTAATAGAGCTGTCGAAAAGCCTCCATTCTAACTAAGAAGGCAACTCATCAGGCTTAGCTCCTGAACTGAGTGGTCCGTTTAACTAAATGCTGGAAAGGTCTTGGAGCTCCAAATCGCATTTCAGCTTATGAAGTTCAGCTTTAGCGACTGATTCTCTGCTAAAAGGTCAAGCCCTTCATTAACTTACTTGAAGTAAACTGATCTTTTTTGCCCTTATTAGACACAGTACCCGTGCAAATTCAAAATGGCAGAGAGATAACTGTCCTGTTGTGCCTAACCCCACACAATTATATGAAATTGGGCCGCTTTAACTTGGCCTTAAAATTTTAAACTAAAACCAAATATTGGATGAGAACTGTAACAGTCTTGCCCTGTCTCGTCTCGCTCATCTCTGTCAGTATGTTTACACGTGGTTTCTGTTGATGTTTTGTCCCCCATGTGGTTTCTGGTATTGTTTGTGTAACTCCACCCCTATCCTACCTCCAGCATCATGCATGCTTGTCCGCTTGTTTGTAACCCCGCCCCATCTCAGCTGTTTTGTATTGCCTTCATGTATTTATACACCAGTCTTTGTGTTTAGCTTTGTATGTTAACTGGGACATTTCCCATAGTATTTTCCGCGTTTGTATCCGTATCTGTTATAGTATTTCTCGCTCCGTGTTTACCTCGTTTTTGGTTCTTTGTCTTATTTGTTAGTATTGAGTTCTTAGTTCAGTGTCTTTTTTCATGTTTATGTCCACCATGTTTGGTTTTTTATGTAATAAAGTCCTCCATATGTACATCACAAGAACATTCTATCCAAAGCTGACCACCATTAAACAGAGACTGAATAAATCTCTGTTAGATGAGTCATAAAAGCTAATGATGCTAAAATTACATGATAACTAACAGCCACCAGTTAGCATGATGCAAATAAGTTGTGATAATTATTGGCTATCCACATTTGGATGTCCGTTCAGGTTATTTGTTTAACATAATTAAAGTACAGAGGCAGAATCAAGTAATAGGAGAAACTACAGAAGGCCCGTTAAAGGTAGAAGGAAGACATGAAGAAACTCAATTGCAAGTGCAATTTGAACCCTACCTGAGCTTACAAATATTTCACAAATGATGTCTTATCCAACTGAACGTGACATGAGTAGCTGGGTCACATGAGTTTTGGACGTCACATGTACAGCATCCGTGCCACCCGTGTCGCCCAGATCAGGACACGTGAGCCTCATGTGTGAGCTGGCATGTTCGTGTTTGTGTGTGAGAAAAAGGCGAACTGTCAACTTCACCCTCTCACACTGTCATCTCTGTGCTCAGTGCTTATCTAACACCATTACAGCACATTTCTGTCCCCATCAGTGGCCGTCCCAGTCAGCCTGTCCAGCCTGGCCTTTAGCTTAGGCTTTCTCAAACATGGTCTGACTTGGCTAAAAGGGGCCACTCACCTTTTCATCATTTGAAAAGTGTCATGACATGACATCACAGCTCATATACTTGCTAATAGAAGGTTCCAGCTGTTAACTACAAAGTTCATTTTATTGTGTATAGTTCTTCTGGGCGATTCTCAAAGCTAATCTAATGTACAAAAGTGCAAAATTGAAATTAAAAAGTGAAATTAAAAACACAGAAGTCCCTTGTTTAACTCCTTCATATAGTTAGTATAGTTAGTGTGAGGTGGTCTAGTTTGTTTTCGAAGCAGTGGACACGAGAGTAATATGAAATGATTGACCAGATGTGAAACAATGTTTACAACCATATCAGATAAGATAAGATAAGATAATCCTTTATTAGTCCCACAACTGGGAAATTTGCATTGTCATGGCAGAAAGTGGACAGTATAAGATAAGAGCAGCAAAAATAAAAAAATACCTACTAGACCCAGAGTAGTTGCTGTTAGCTTAGTGTAAGAAAGTAATAGAAGTGCAATTTTGTATTTGGCAAAATAATATTTGACATTTAAAAGAAACTGACAAACAATTACTAAGTTTACTAAAATGTAAAAGGGCTTTATTGCTATTTAATTGATATAAAAATCTAAAATGTCGATGTCAGAGCAAACCACTCCAAAATAATAACTTTTCAGATTACTATATAATAGAATATAATAGAATTTTTTCAGGTAAATTTTGGACCATTTCTTTTGGTCTGTTCATCCTGAAATTTTCACACAATGTAAAGGACAATTGACATTTTAAATGCTATAGTATGATATATTCCAAAACTCCAGACAAAAGGTACACAGATAAGTATGTGATGTTGGGCTGGCCAAATAAATAAATAAATCAATAAATAAGAATAAATAAATAGCATCAAATTATGGTTAAATCTGAGATTTCATGATGCACTGATCAGCTCCTAAAGAATCCAATCGAAATGGTATACGCTCAGAGACACTCCTAGTGGTTATGCCATTTAAAACACTGCATACAATGTATGTTCACGCTGTCAGATGCAATTAAATAATCTCTGTCTCGTTCTTTTGGTTGATGCAAGGCCCTGCCACATGCAGTGGCATGGCCAAGCTAAACACACTGTGATTCATTCTCCTCTGATCTTAGAGCAGCCACACACGGTAAAATAAACACATCAGCTGCTTATGTCTGATCTCCAGCCAACAGTGGGAGAGGTACATTGCAGCAGCCTAATTTTCCACCTCACTAAACGCCATCAGCTATTCAAAAGCCTTTTGTTACTCTTTGTGCACTTCTCTCGTTCTCGTTTCACACACTATATTTTGCTGCTTTGTGATTTTTTTGTGTGATGGGGCTGATTTCACTTGCTGCCACCCCCATATAAGCATGACGCCATTAGACATGCAGTAAGGAGAAAATCTACTAAATACACACAAGAACATTTACACCGTTATACTACTGTGTAAATATTGTATTTATAGGGATATAACAGTAGGTCTGCTCCCCAACGGTTTAAAATATGGAAATACTGTCCCAGTCCTTAATGGACAATTGGATTCATTTATGTGATAAACTAAATAAATTGCCGTCCTCACTTGCTAACTAAGTTTATATTCAAGTCTTAATAGACTGTACACTCAGAATGCGCCAAACATTCTCTATAGGAGACAAATCAGGGCTGCAGGCAGGCCAGTCAAGCATCCGCACCCTCTTCTTAC